>JAKSZP010001765.1:0-76334 GCA_022478985.1 Massospora cicadina
ACAAGGCCGTTGGGCATGGGGGAATGACTAAGACACTATAATTAATTTGATCCAGTTACTATTGGGATTCCATATGATTCAATATCAGCTGTGCTCAATAAATGTAATTCATGCCAAATTGCAAAACCTATGAAGTCAGATGTGAAATATCAGTTGATCAAGCCTGACTGGGCCTAACATACTGTGTCAATTGATGTAATTGGCCCTTTGCCTGTGAGTAGCCTAGGCAACAAATACATAATTGTTGCTATCGACCATTTAACAAAATGGGTGGAAGCAAAAGCAATTCAAGACATTGGGGCCCTAACTACTGTTAAGTTCATTATGGATAATATTATCTATAAGCATGGATGCCCCCAGAAGATTTTGACAGACAGTGGCATGAATTTTACTGCCCAAATGGTACAATGGCTAAATGAGTTGATGTCTATCAAAGGAGTATTGTCAACACCATACCATCCTGAGACTAATGGTATGGTAGAGCGAGTGAATGTCACTTTATTCAGCGTTTTACGCAAAAATACAGCCTTGGAGCCTTCACAATGGGAAACTTCAATTAGTGCGATCATGTTTGCATACAATATTGGACACCACAGCAGCACAGGCCACTCTCCATTTTGACTTTTGTATGGTAGACAGCCCGCTCTGCCTCCATTATTATATTCAATACTCAGTTCAACCAACGCAATTAACCCAAATAACTATGTTGAGCAACTAGCGAAGACCCTAATCAAGTTGCAATCTGAAGCTTATCAAAACGCGATTAGTCAAAAAACTATTCAGAAGAGCTACAACGACGCTAAATGAGCTATGGTGACTAAGTTCAAGGAAGGAGATTTAGTAGTATATTGTGACACTGATAGCGCAGGCCGCGCGCACAAGCTAGCCTCGCTTTGGAAGGGTCCATTTATTATATTGGAGAAATCGTCTGAATATGTATATACCATTAAGGATCAAGGTGGCTGGGTTGTGAATTGAGTACACACTAAGTTCCTTCATCCGTATCATAAAGAATATCAAAGAAATAATTGCAAGCCATAGAGTTTAATTTATAGATTTGATGCCTCGCTGGCATTAGAACTAGGTACCCCCTCTTTGGTAGGGGGAGGAGAGTGCAAACAAACCAGAGAAGCCTGCAACGGAATTGGAGAGATGCAGAGTTCATACAAGTCCTGATTATCTAGACCCTGGCGGAGATGTGCCAAACCCAAGGAAGCTCAGCACCAGGCACGCTGGCCCTGTCAGTTTAGGAAAGGCTATCAAAATAACATTTGTACTTTGAGGAACGCGAAAAGTTAGACATTGTGACCCAGGAAGAAGGGTACCCACTTCTTATATCCAGTCAAGGCGGGGGAAGTGTTGAGTAATTGACTGGACCTAATCATCAGATATTCAATCATATCAGATATCAGCGATTATGGATCAGGTATATCCTAAGTATATCTGGAACTTGGGATTTGTGGCCTAGCAATTTCACTTAATAATATTTGACTATGATGACATGGGCTTGAGGGCTTTGTTGGTTAGGTCAGACTTAAATTTAAGTTTTAATTTAATGACTCAGGCATGTGGGCTTTGTTGGTCAATGTCAAAATTAGTTTTTAATGTTGGTCGAGTTTTTGATCAAATTAATTTACTAATTAGTGAAATGAATTGCCTTGGTATGTGCTGCCAATTACATGTGAAAGAGAATTGGTTCAGCTATTTGCAGAAATGTCCGAAACGCCATCTTGAGAATGATGATGGTGTTTACACTGACCCTGAGGCTGAGCATGAAGCCCTGAGTCGAATTATTTGTAGGCATTCTTACTAACAATTTATGCGGCCAAGTGCCATTGAAAATGAGACGTCATGGGTAAGATGTGGTGAACATTTAGCTTTAAAATAACCCTCAAGTTGATGCTAATAAAAAATTCAACTACTAGACTTGTTTATAATTTAACTTATAAACTTTTTGCGTTTAGTACTTTATTTTGTATTAGTCAATATTTACTTGGGATCAGTAGGATCAGGGCGGCATGCCATTTTCTAAGTAAATGACAGGGTATATTATTTGAGTACTACCAAGAAGCTATATTTAAAATTTTAATCACCATCCTGTCTGTTGTCATCATACAATAGATGCACGTAATTTCATTCTGTATCTAAAGAATAACCAGCCCTCTGAAGCAGAACCAAAACTCAACAGTCTTGATCTAGGGATTTGTTCCCTCGTTCTGTACAACCCAATCTTCTCTGAGATTCCCTGGTGACAGTCTCTTCAGTCCAACACATAATCAGCAGTAATCCTTAATTGTTATCCTTCTTCTCTAGATCCTGCTCAGATCTTTACTCTTTTCCCAAAAGAGTCTCCCAATTATCACACACAGCAATAATATCCTTGAGAAGAATAGAACAACTGAAAGCTGATAATAGTTTACTACTTAAAATATATACTGGATGATAATGTTTTGGCAAATATTGTGTTTCTGCTTTTTGTAAATGCTGTTTTTCTGTTTTTTTTTATTATAAGTGAATTCTAGGGAATTTATAGTGGGGATTCAGTCTAACACTCAGTTGACACCTCTTCGATGAAACAGAAGCCATTGTCATTGAATCACCCATCTTCATCTTGGCAGCGATGGTCTTCCCCATCCTGCTAGGATTCCAGCATTTGACATCCTTGAGACCTAAATAGAAAGAGTCTGAAAACGTGTCCATAACGTTTCCCTTTGATCCAAGTGAACCAACCATATTTGGCTAGCGACCTGCTTATGTTATGGGACTTAATACCCATTAAGGCAGGTCACGCACCAACTGATCAATTTGCTAGTTGCAGGTGGCATCACTCGCCTTGCAACTTACTACTCATTCCCAATTAGTCAGTGATGAAACCCAACCAATCCCAATCAGTACACCTGATAGTTAATCACTATCAGATGCCCCTTTTTTTGGCAACTTCGCCTGATGAGATCTTAAGTATTTGTCTGGATTGATCACTGATAGATATGAATAGGAAAATATCCTAAAATCCCCTGAACATAGTTACTCCAAAATTTGGGTCCATCAATTTCCAATTCACCTCACATTAGGGAATTATCCCCTAGCAATTCCTGGTAATCTAGCAGGCTGGGAATATGGGCAAAAATCCCAACAATGGCCCTCTGGAATGTCACAGGCACATTGCATAGACCTTGGGGCATCCTCGCCAGTTGATACATCCCCTGCACGGTGATGTTTGTGCATTTCGCTTGGTCTTCTGTTGGCAAATCAATTTGCTTATATCCCAAAACCTGATACATTGTTGAGAAATACTTAGCCTCTCTCAATTGATTTAGCACATCATCAATTAAGGGTTGTGGCTAAAAATCCTTCTTTGTAATCCTATTTAGCTTCCAATAATCAATTACCACCCAATTAGAGCCATCCTCCTTCTTCACGATTAGGATAGGGCTCACCCAGGGACTTGTCAATTGAACCAGAAGCCCATGCTTTACTAGTTTGCTGCTTTTCTCCTCCACTACCACTTTGGCCACCTTTGAACATCAAATCAGCCTCATTCTTATTGGCAAATTTTATCTGTTTTAGCTTTGTGGATTACATTTCTCATGCATCCCAAATCATGATCGTCCTGTTCAAATACTTCCTTATACTTGTCGAATAATTTGAACACATCCTCCTGCTTTCTGTCTGTCAGATCAGCAAGTTGCTCTCAATAGACCAATAAAACTGATACTTTTGGTCACCCCTGCCAGTAATCCCATTTCATTGTGAGTCCCAAAGTCGTAGAATTTCCTCAATTAAGCCATCAGGATTAGATGATCAAACGTGATGACCTGATTTTTCTCAATCTTAATAGGTATTACTCAAATTCTCCAGAAGAACTCAAATTTCTCCATGGCCTGGCATATTTATTCCAGGAGCCATCAAAGGCTCTACTCTGTACTTCTTCCAGGGGCTTCTGACTTTTCCATACAGCATCTCAGGTATCCCCAATGTCAACCCTGTGTCAACTATGATCTGCAATCCTGACAGTATGATCCTTGAACTCTTTATCCTCAATGGAATTTCCTGATTTATAAGATTTCCTTCACCATTCCTTGTCGCTTTTGGACAACTGATTGGTAACATGTTAGGACAATAACATCATTGTAGATCAGTTAATGAAGTTATTCCTCCTTGTCAGTGGAGCTTCCCCATCTTTCTGATAAACCAATGGTAACGTCTAACCCAATATGGTCAATGTATTTACTCAAAGCTACATTTAACTCCATATTTTTGTAGAAACTCCATCTCAATGAGAATATCATAGTTTTTGTTGGCCGAAAACTATTGCTGGGGTGGATACTACTAAGGATCCAAATTAGAGTATTAGAGCACTATACACTCCACAGGGGATGGTGGTTTCAGCCCAGCTAATCCATATTCTTTCTTGTGTTTTAAATTGGATGAGATCCTCATCTTCTTTACCAGATTAGTTGAGACAATATTAATTGGCGCTCCACTGTCAAGTATTACCTGCACCCATACTTGATTAACCAGTATATCTATATATGTACACTCAGAGTATTGTAAAATCATATTTACTGAGTGTATAGCAGCATTAATTGCCAAATTGAGGGTGTATTATATGCGCCAATAGATCAGGAAATGTTACCTTGATTGTTCTAAAGGGGATAGACAGGTTTGCCTCATCAAATTTGACTTCAGTCAATCCTTCCAGATTCTCCATGGCTTGAATCTTGTCTTCCAGTTGCTGCACATACGGCCAAGCAACATCCTTAATTATTTTGTGGGCAAAACCCTTTGCTATATATCTGCTTACTGCGTTTACATCCAAAATGACCACTTGAATATTTGATCCTGCGTGTCATCATCAACAAACAGATCCCTCACATTAATTTCTTTATGTTGATATCAAGGGAACGGGTTTTTCTGCAGCTCTAGAATGTTCCCCATCTAGGCCGTAGGCCCTTTTCCTGACTCCTGTGAAGGTTTGGACTCTTTCACTGGACCACATTGATCTGTTCCTTAGACTTCTTGCAGTGAACAGAAAAGTTTCCTCTTCCTCCACACTGGTAACAGAGTTTTTCTTTCTTATCAATCCGTTTGGACTCTTTGGGCTTATTTTCCAGCACGGTTTGATTATTAGACACCTTAGCTCCCTTGGTCCCCTTTATAGGATATGAATTTTGTACTGGATTTGGTTTGAGACTTCTATTTAGAGCATTGAAGGTAGCTCCTGATATTTTCAAATGATCCACCATCTGCAAGGTAATAATCTTTGTAGCAAACATGGAAGATATCATTTGATGTAAATTGTGGTAGAGCTAAAGTGCTTCTTGTAGTGCGATCCATGCATCAAGATCATCCAAAACTTTCGCTCCAACAAAATTCTACAATTCTTGGAAGAAATGATCAGCAAAGTTTGGTAAGGATTTACCTTCTGGAATTGGATTCCCATAAATTCTTGCTTGCACTTTGACATGTGCATGGGACTTCCAAATTCTTTCATGATGGCCGCCTTGGCCTCTAAGTATGACCAGCTGTCCCTCTCTAGATGGGGCAACATTAAGTTCTGACAATCAGTGTCAAAACAGTTCATCACCATCAAAGCGTTTTGACAATCACCATAACTTAACATTCTCATGTTGAATAATCGGAAAAATTCAGGGGCGTTATCCCAATGGAAAGTAGGTAATTTTGGCATAGCCTTAAATTCCTCCAAAGTTTCTTTGACCACCACTCTTGATTTTGCTATTTGACTAACTCAAGGAGTAATTTTGGGAGTGATCTCTGAAATAGATGTGAATGCGGTTGGCATAAATTGTGGAATATTCGCCTTCCCCACTAGAGTTCTTAAGGTCCTTCCTTTGGTGTCAGTCACTGCATAGGGCTCACATTCACATTTATGAATCTTCAACTCCTTGACTTGCTTAATCAGTCACTCTATATCTGCACTGAATGCTCAAATTGAACGCAATTTGCTTCACTTTCCATTTTCAAGAATAGAACTTCTCAAACTAAATATCCTTTCTTTTCATTTTTTATGTGTTACATTCCCAGTAACTCATTGTTAAAACTAGAGCCATCTTAAACTCCTTCCTCAATCTTGGTAACTCTCTCCTCCAAGGCAGCTAATTCTCTATAATCTTCAGAAGTTAAGAAGTTCTTGTTGAAAGTTGCCAACTACATCTATATTTTTCTTAACTCGTCCTTTTATGACATCTTTTCCTAGTACCCTACTCAACTACAACCACTGTAGTGAGCACCAATTGTTAAAAATCTAAGGGTTTTCCTTAATTGTTCACAACTGATAACCCCAAAATTGATTAACTGCACAGGTTAAATATGTGCATTCTTCACATTGTTTGATGATATATGATATATGATTGATAATAGTGTGAAGACTATTATCTGTAGTTGAATAGATCACTAGTTTCTGGTCCAATGCTTGACTGGTATTCCTCCTCAAAATACTTTAGATGTCTTCAGTAGGGATTTATTCCCTTATTTGCCTAACTTGATCCACGCTCAGATCCTTGTTTACAGATTTTCTCTGGTGAAACGAAGTCAGCAGCAATTCCTGTCTCAACTCAGCTTCTCTTCTCAGGATCCTTAATCCTTACTCTTTATCCTACTAAAGAGTCTCCAATTAAAGCACACAGCAATAATTTCATGAAGATGAATAGAACTAATAAAGAATTCTGGTAAGTTATAAACTCTAACTAAACTCTGTTTTTATTAAGTGAATTCTCAGGAAAATTTATAAGGTAATTCAGCGCTTAACCCTCAGTTGGCGCCTCAACTATGAAATGGCAGCTGTGCTATTAAATTACCCTTTGTCATCTCATCAGCGATGTTTTTCCCCATCTTGGTTAGGCTTCCATCGTTGGACATCCTTGGGACCTAATATGGAAAAAGTCAGAAAACGTGTCCCTAACGTTTTCTAATTGATACCAGTGAATCAACCATTTTTGGAGAGCTACTGCTTAGGTTTTAGGACGTATTACCAATTATAACATGTCATGAGCCAACTGATTAATTTGCTAGTTGCAGGTGGCATCACTTACCTCGCAACTTGCTCTTTTAAATTCCCAATCATTTGGTGATAAAACCTGACTGATCCTAATTGGTACACTTGATAGTTAATCATTGATCAACTATCAGATGCCCCTATTTAATCAGCAACTCTGCCTAACGTGATCTTAAGCATTTACCCAGATAGTTAATCAATGAATCTTAACTAGACAAATTATCAAATATCCCCCAAACATTGTTAACCCAAAATTGGGCTCAACTGATATCCAATTCACTCGCTATAGGGAATTATCCCTTAGCAACTTATGGTAATCTAGATAACTGGAAATTTGGGAAAAAATCTCAACATTATGTCAATGCAATCAATGACGTTACCCTTTAATGGGGCGGTAGAGCGCCGCTTTTTGTATTTACTGGCCAGTGCCAAAATGCGCCTGGGATGGCCTAGAAAGCCCTTGATTGAAACTCATCACAACGTCCCACCTCAAACATAGCCCTACATTTCACGTGGTTCCAGGAGGAATTTCAAAGCCCCCTGGTTCTCCATCAAGGCAAACTGCCTTTTTGCCTCTAAGAAAGTATGGGAATCTCTTCCCCTATGCAAGAGTGGCCATTATTGAGTTGGCCTTGATGGTGTACAAGCACATCATATTTATAGATTTCCGTTCCTTCAAGGGGTATTTTGACCTCAGCATCTTCTGTGAATCCTACGCCATTGTGGCAGCACAGTTGCCATTAAAAATATAAAAACACCCATCCCAACCATCCAAACTTGGCTGCCAGATGACGCCATGCTAGTGGCCTATTTGCTGGCTTGGCCTCTCATCTCTCCCCAGTACGCCACCCTCAAAAAATCACAGAGGGCTTGGTGGCCTAGGGTGCTGACCCCGTGGTATAGTACATAATTCCTAACGGCACCAATTGTCTTTCATGGACTTACACTTTTGCAATGACTTACCACATCCATTGTGACACCCACATCGCAATACCCTCATGCCATGATCATATAAACCCCTGATAATCACTTCTGGACATTCATCAAAAAAAGCCACGCCGTCTTCCCCTTGTTCTTTGAACTTGACCATTCAAAACGCAAGTGCACAAATGTTTCTGCTGAAGTTGCTTCCACAGCTCCTATCTATGAAGCCAACTCCATTGCTGTTTTGCCAAAATAAAATTGGACCAATTCTCCCTCCACTACCCTCATCCGCTGAGGGCGCTTCTCATGGCGCCGCCCAATTGGGTTTTGTCTGCTAGAGCAATTCCTGAGCAAATTGAGGCTCATGCGCCAGGAGCTGCCATGGTATATTGTGCACGGCCACTCAGCTCCTAGCACTTAACCAAATCCTGTCTTTAACCTGCCAATAGCCAAATCAAATCTTCTTTGAGTTTCTCAAATGGACCAACAACAATGAATGGATTTATGAAATCAAAATCTGACTTCAACTGAACTGAATTCTTTTAAAAATTTCTTGTTTGACTCCACACTTCCATTTCCATTCTCATAATGGACATCCAATTTAAAAATATTCATTAAAAGCCTGCCAAAGAAGCCACTGCTTCAACAACTCACTCCTCTGCCAAGCCCTCCATACATAATTATTTCACTTTGCAAGGGGTTCTTATATCTAATTTTCCCAGCTTTTCTGAAGATGCAAAATTTAGTATTGAAGAACTTATGTTTGCAGCAGGCCAAATGTGCATCAATGCGGCAAGACCATCTCTTTATGTCTCCAACTACCCTCAAAATCGCCATCACATCAAGTCATTCACTTTTGTGCCCAAAAATCAATATTTTTGCTGAACACCAGCTCAATTATTAATATCAATGCGATGCACACCACTGCCCTCATTGATGAGAAGTTTTCTCACCTCTATCTACATCTGTCCCATGCCGCTGATGTTTCAACCCTCTTTTAGTCCTCCTTTTCCTGAAACCTGAAGAAACCGGCAGATAAAAAAGTCCTAACCTCTCTTCGCCTTCTAATATGGATGCTTAGGCTCAAAGCCATGACAATATGAGGGTTTTTTATAATAAGTTAATAATCCCATTGTTAAGCACATCACAAGTAAAGATGCGTAGAGGAACTCCCTCATTTGGTTTGGGCTACTAGCACTAAAAAAACTTAATACTTTTAATGAAGCAGAAACAATTAGAATTTTTAAAAATAAAACTAAAGTTTATTTTTTTTAGTACTAGATGGTAAAACTAAAGTTTATTATTAAATTAGGGATATTATATAGTTCTGAGATTAATAAAAGACATGAAGGAACTAATAATTATCTATCAAAGCCACTTTGGAAAACATTGTCTATAATAATATATAAAGTTGATAAATAACGTCAAATAAACTCTCATTAAACCATGATATAATGCTTAGCTAGCCTAAAATTATTATCATAAATAGCATGATATTGCCAAGATAATGGCTATCATTATGTGCAGTTACTAACGACTTGATTAACATGTGTAGCTCATTTTATGATCAACGTTGTTGACATCCGTCTTCATTGAAAAATAGTCACTAAATAGCATTAGGTATAATCCTTTTATTTAACTGAGGCAAGTAACCAGGGGACGGAAATTACTGATGCTTGAACGAGCTAAAACATAAAAAATTAAAATAAAATAAAGTTGAAATGAGACAGATGGATCCACTTGAACCAATGCGAAATTCAAACAAAACACACCAACCAATTCAGAAGTGGAAACCGCTATCCATCCATGGCAGTGGGTTAAAGGGGGATTGGGAGGCTCTTCTTCCTCATCTGTTGTGGACATGTAGTGGCACAAAGCTGATAGCAATGGTGTGGGAGCATCATGGAAATGGGGGTCAAGATAATAAATGGGTGCTTGCAACTCAATGTTTGCGAAGAGGAGGGTGGAAATAAAGTCTGCAAGTGCCTTTTCCACCTCAAGGTGTACTTTAGGTGGGGTGGCGATGGTTGCAAGGTTTTGTGGGTAATAAAGGTTTTTGGGACAAACTTTGTGACCGCCGCAACTTTTTGAACTGTTGAATTTGCCGCCTGATAGTATCAAAGATATTTTTTCTGTTTTGGAAGCATGGTACTAGGTAGGATAGTAAGTGGCAGGCCCATAGCCAGTACTGCAACTGATTTTTCAATGGCTTTACGGGTTGGGTGATATTCAGGGGAGGCAACTGCCTCTTCAGCTAGTTGGTGGTCACATTTATATGGGGTGGCATCAGGGTAAGGCGCATAATGTCGCTTTGGGAATTGGTCCGCATAATCAGTAATAAGTTATATTTCGAATGGAGGGGTCTAGCCCATTCAGATTCTGGGATAAGCTCGCCTGATTCATCAACCTCAACCAAATAATCTCTTGGATTTTGGTTAAATTTGATTGGATTGTTTGCATATGGGTTATCAGTTGCGTTTGTCTAGGAGGATGGTTTAGAACTTACTTTAGTCCATTCTGGCTCCTGATTAATGGGTTCAGGAGAAGAGGTTCGTTGAGGTAATCTTTGGTTTGTTGATTCAGCGGTTGCTGTGGCTACCACTTTGAGGGGAGGGGGGACAGTAACCCCATTTTAAAAATGTTATTGGATTGGCTATGGGATCATTACACATAGAGACAGGTGTGGATGCCACAGCTCATCAGATGGAGGGGCAGTTCCATTTCAAATGGTCCAGTTTGAAACAGGTAGGGCAAATGGTGCGCCCTCCATCCACTTGAGCCCAAAAAGGATGGTCTGGAGAAGAGGGGTAATGGTGAAAGAGGGGATTGAGAGGGCTATTTCCGTTAATTCTGGATGAATAATTGCAAAGGCGCAGGGGTTTGCGAGACAAAAGGCTCCATTGGGAGCCATGAATTGTACCATGTAATTGTAACCATATTCTGATAATCCAGCGATAATTTCTTTACCTAAAATTTTGAGTGGTATGTGGGTAGGAAGGCCTGCAAACTGAACCAAAAGAGTGGTATCAGTGGGCAATTGGGTACAAGTAGTTGGGAGGGGGTGCCCTGGAACACTAAGGGGATGGTAGCTGCTACTGCAGCATCAGCTTCACTTGAGAAGCCAAGCTCTAACCCCTTGAAGGAATGGAAGTTGATGAATCCTGAAGGTTGCATAAAAGCCTGGGCTAATTTAATAATTGTTTTATCTGAATAGGGGAACAACTTGCCATATTCAACCTGAAGACTGAATTGCATGTTGTTCCAGGATAGCACAAGGGGGAAGCATGGCACCGCCTGGGTTTGGGCAAGATGTAAGGCTAAGTCCTTAGCTAGGACATAGTGTGCTGAAGGATTTGGGGGGCTAGATGATCCATCCTGAGCATGTTTTGCAATGACCAAAAAACGTTAGGAGGTAGCGCACCACATCCCCACATAGGGCAGCAGGCGCCAAACGCATTGACATAGGAAATTTGAATAGGGCAACAATTAGTGGAGCTATTTTTACTAAATTTCAAACTATGATTTGACCAAAAGTGAGCGAATTGAGAGAGAAGTTTAGCAACAGGTATAATCCTATGAAAAAATAAATTTAAAGCTCAAATCATAAAATATTACTAAACACAGTTGCAAACAAGTAGCTCAGAGACAATCTTCACAAAGTTTAATTGTAAGATTAATGATCAATAAACTAGTTGAAAAATAATGAATTTAATAAAGGCTTTATTTAATAAAGATGGATAATGTGGTCAATCAGAATTTCAACACATCCTCCAGTTTGACCAGCTTATAAAGATTGAATGTCACAATTATCTAGCAACTTGTAGTATAAACATTATATGGACAGTCTAACTGAAATGGACGCAATTTACTCCAGAGCATTGAGTAGCACTACATGAATGAACTTTATATATGTCTTCAACAGATTATATGCCCTTAAAAAGGAGGCACATTCGCCTAAATAACAATTATCACCAACGGTTCTCATTCCTTTGGAAGCAACATGTATACTGATGTTTAAACCATATCTCAATAAACTCTTTTTCTTTTGCCCATAAAGAATTAAATTTCAATCTGTATGCTGATGCTCTCCTTTCATGGTTAACTTTCAAATAACCACGCCAATTAATTCTACATCATCAGAGTTAAACCCATTAATTCAGTCAAATTTGGACTTGCTTCCAGACTTTGTTTAAACTAGGAAATTATATAAGCCTGTCAAATTATTATCTACTACCTAAGAGAAACTGGGAGCATTGTTTTATCCATGGTGGGCTGACCTGGGAATGATACTGCACCAATTAAGGGGAATTGAAGAAATGGGAAAGGAGGATAAAACCTGGAAAACTTCCATGAGCGGCATATGATAGGCTAGGAACTCCATGGACCGCCTTTACTATTCACTATCTTGGTTTGGGGAATTGGTGTGCAACGCCAACACAGTCATAATCATCCCTACCCAAAGTTCACTACTGGGATTGAACTTGGGGAGGCAGTGGTAGAGGGTTCATATTCTACCACTGGGTTATCCTCCTCTGAAGCTGGGAGCATTGTAAACTTCTGTAAAATGAACTCATATACTGGTTTCAGAGGATACTGTTTTAAATTTCTACCTGTCAATCTTGATTGCTTACTATATCAAGTTGTAGTTTTCTTTAAAATACGTTTTAATTTCAAGTTATTAATATTTGGTCATTGTCACTCCTCACATGTCTAACTTTCCTTATTCTTATCCATTTTTCAAGAGGCGAAGCCATTGCCTTCAAGTTGAAATTTGTTAATTTCATAAAAACCTTTTTTATGTAGCTTTGAACATAAATATCCATTTTAAGAAAATAATTGAGGGGCATGATTCAGAAGCTTCTTGCACATGCTTGCAACATGCCAGACCATATATCAAGCTTTCTTGATAAAGCCCAATGTCAAGCCCTGAAGTCTCTGATCCTAATGCCCATGTCTTCAAAGACTATATGAACATATGTACTGATTTCATTTTTCATAATTTCTGCTTTTCTCATCAATTTGGATTATCTAATTTATCAAATTCTAATCTTACAAAAGCACTTACTGATGTCTCATTTTCACAGTGTTCGCATTGCATCCAATGGACTTAAATTTGGTTAGATTTGGCTCTTGAAAGCATTTTCTCTATAAGTTAATGACAATGATCTGTTAACTTCTGTTTTTTCCAAATTCCCTCCATCAAAATCGTCACAGACAGGTTTGAGTATCAAGAGGTGATGTTTTCAACTATTTATAAAAATAAAACTAAAAAATTAAAGTATAATACAAACTTAAAATTACATACAAAACTTCATACATAAATTCTTTTTTACTCATTTCTACTTTCTAAAATATTTACTATCAATTCCCTTAATAATGCAGCTATCAGTATTGTTATTGCTTGTATAGGTATTAATAAATGACCTTACAGTAGCTTTAAATTGTAACAACTTATATTGAGTAAAAATTGTTTTTTAACTAAATCAGTGTATATCAAATTTTACTTGATCCTCAACTTAAGATTCAATGAGAGCTGATAGATTTGTATCGTTGGACTTACTGTCCTGCATTTTGAATCAGAGTGTAAAATTGTAATTATAAATTTGTAGATTAATAATTAGATTGATAAGTTGATATACTATTTCTCTAAAATAATCCCAAATTTTGTCTCCAACACTTACTACAATATTGGAGTTAGTGCTGTCCATCATCTGTATAATAACTCAAAAGGCGTTTTTTAGAGGAGTGATGGTTTATGTTGTATGTAAAGGTCGCCAAGCCAAAATAAGATGCCCATGCAGACATCTTAAATAATGACAATTCTAATTAACCTAGCAGCTGAAATGCCATTCACTTGTTAAATATTATATATATATATGTGCAATAAGGTATGGACACCACTTTTTAATAATTATTGTCTCAATAAAGGGGTTTCAAAAAAGGGAATAAAGTTAATCTCTTTGTCTCTGAGTATCATCTGAGGGCATACATACAAGTTTACCTATTTATCAAAAATAATTTTGTGGTACTGAGGGTATCAACTCTGCTCAAGGCTCTCGTTTTAATCCACCTTGTAATATTTATTATGACAATGATATTTTTACTCTTTTTATCTTTTGATTATCAACATCCATTTTGAGCCTTTTGTGAAAAGATTCGTCTAATGAACTAAAAAATTCAGGCTCATTGAATTTCCAGGTGGGATGAAATTATAGGTTGAATCTTTAACTTGGCTTTTGCAACTGCTAGCTAACAAACTATATAGTTAGGTAAGAAAAGTGATATTTTATTTAATAATTTGTGAGTACTATCTATAGTACCGGGGAGAATTAAAGATATAATAAAATGATAATTGTACACCCAGTTGGAGCTTAAATAAAAAGGATTTACTATCCAAAACTTTCATATGAAGTAGAGGGTGGAACGAGAAGAAAGAGATTTAGTCACACAGATTGTGGAGCAATACAGAGCCTAATGTCAGACAATTGCCATTGCAGCTTCATGAGTAGAATGTTTTTAGTGAAAAAGTCTGAATTTAGCTAATATAAAACGCCTCTCTCATGGCAAAATGATTTGACTCACAGTAATAGTTTTTCCCTCTCCTTCAGTCAACCAGTACATATCAGGCTGTCCTTGTCACTCCCAACCCTCTGTAGAATACCCCACCTGAGTTGGAGGGTCAGCACAGCACAAGCGCCAAATCTGTGTTTTTGATTATTGGAAAACCACCCTCTCTTATAGACTTGGGGGGTCGCGAATGGTGAAGAAATCTTACCCATCAATCCTGAGAGAAGCAGGCAGAGATTGGCTATGAGAAGCTTAATTTCAATATGAATGATTGTGTGCAATAAATTAAGTTTTTGCCCATGGTTTTATCCTACCCGCGGTGGACCAATCATATGGTTTCAAGACCAGATGAGGTAAGAAATTTTATGGAGCGCTGATTGGTTAGATTGTCCAAACGTCTCATCCTCGCTATCCCTCCTATCCTGAGTCTAGTTTCAATATTACTATTAGCCTTTGATGACCCTAAATAATAGAGGAAGACATCTAATAAAGTATCGTTTATCACGCCCAAGCTGCTACTTGGAAAGATAAAAAATATTTTGTACTTTTATATATAGTAAGTTCGCCAAAACTAATTAGAAAAAAATTAAATTAAAAATGTTGCTGAAATCCTACCAACTAATTGGTGCCTGCAAGCAAAAGTAGCAGGAAACCAATAAAGCTGCGCTCACTACAGGGAAATCCTATACACCACAAGTTTAATTATAACTAAAATGGAGGGAGCTTCCTCTGAAAGCATCACTGGATGGGTGAGAAATGGAGATGAAGAAGAAGATGACCGTATTAATAGCCCCCAAACATATCTTTTAAAGTGGAACACTAAAAGAATTATTATACAAGAGTCCTGACACCTTTCATGACCAGCAACTGAAGTAGTGCGGGACCTAACTCATGTCATATTGATTTTGGAGACGTTGCTTCACGTTAAAGAGATTCTTCTTTAGAGGATCATCTGAAGTAAATCTATGAGACTCATACCTTCATGGCACCTATAGTCAGCTTACTAACTGACCATCTATGTCCACATGTTTTCCCATCCCGCTATGTTCTACATGATTACCTGTTAGGTGTCCATCATGATAAGTTTCACCTTCACTTAGCAAAGCATAACGCCTTAAGACTAGTCTATGATAACATATAAAATCTGACCGCTAACCTTATTAAAAAAACGCAATATGGTGTGGAGGAAAACCACAAGTTCATCATTCAGTTACATGAGTGGCTAGTCACTATGGACACAGGCGTAGTAAAGTATATAGAAGAGTCTATGAAGATCTTCCAGAATGATCCGACGTGTCTGATGCTAGCATCCGCTCTCTACTTGAGGAGTTTTCCAAGGAACTTAAAAAGCGTGAAAAGTAAACTATCAGTGATCTCTTGGAATAAGCGTCCACTCCCCAACCTAGGGATGAATAACGTGTAGTTTATTTGGAGCAGCAACTGGCTCAAGCTTTGTTATGTGTTAAGGAGCTTGAGCGGCGTCTGCAACAAGAACCTTCTAGGGCTACCCCCGCTCTAGATGTCAAAGTTTCCCATCTGGAAAAGGAGCTATTGCTTAAAGTTTTTTCTTGAGAATACTAAGTATTTAGCCCGACGAATTAGCAAATGTGAGAAGGAAGCTCGGGGGGTCAAGCCCTCCCTTGAAAGGCCTGCACTATTATAGTATGTGTATAGTCGTTTGACAAAGTTTGAGTGTAGCTATTACCAGATTAAGGGTGACGTACATACCTAAGACTCCCACCACCTGACGATGAAGGGTGTAAGCAGATGAAAGAGGAGCCTAAAAAGCGCGTGGGGTAATGAAAGTTAACCAACAAAACCTAAGCTCTTTTGTGTCACAATCCATTTGAAGTCAAGGCGCTGGAGAGTCGGGTTGAAGAACTTTAAACTCACAAACTGAGGATAGAAGTGATACTGGCTTAATGTGAATCCGCCTCCCAAAAGCCCATCGCCACCATGAAAACCAAGCTGAAACTATCCAAGACCAGCTCAATCAGCTCTCCTGCTCCTTTGATCAGTTAAACCTTCACTCAGAGACCACGGGACAGGACGCTTTTGAGGTCCATGCCCCAACTGGGGATGACCATGCTTCATTTAAACCAATTCTCAAGGACAAGTTCATCTCTGGAGAAGGTAGCATTGCTTCGCTCTTATATGTATACAAAGCAGCCATGGAAGGGGTGACTGACCATCAGAAGGTCAAGCATATCCTTTCTTGTTTGAGTCGCATGGCCCAAGAAGTGATGCTGCCTCATATGGATGCCCTTAGCACCTGGGGCGAGGTAAAGAAGGCGCTCATTGACGAGTTTGACTCAAAACAAAGCTTAAGCAAAAAGCAAGCCTTCATGCGCATCAGCATAAGAAAAAGGAAAGTCAGTTGTTCCCTTCACTGAACGGTCCTATGTTTAAGTGCAGATGCTGTTAACCTCTAAGATATTGACCTTAGACAACACTGTGGCCGCCATCTTGACTGGTTTGGCGTCTCATCCCCCTCTGGCGATGCTTTCACTTCAGATAAATGCTACTTCCGCAACGTTCATAACATAAAAGTTGCTCTGTTAGATGTCGCTGACTCTCACAAGCTAGAAGTTCTCATGGAGTTGTATCTGAACCGCGTGTTGTGGCCATTGAAGATCAAAAGCCACAGCCCTGGGACTTGAAATTTGAAGACCAAAAGTAAACCCTTCGAATTATGGGTCCTGAGGATTAAAAACAGAAAGTAAGCGATCTGAACGTCCTCAGTGTGCCTACTGCAACAAGCTTCGGCACTATGAGATGGTGTGATGAAAGAAAAAAAAGTTGACATTGAGGAGCAGGGAAAAAAGATGTAGGCGTAGGGATAGGACCCCTATTGTTGAAGAAACTCATGTGCCTGACTATCATATATCTGTTGCTTTGTTGCCATTTGTTGAGAATGCCAATAGTGACAAATATGAAAGGAGTTATGAAGGTTTCAGATGCTATGTTTTAGTAGTACCTTCGGAAGTGGAGGTTCCTGATTGGTTGAACGCTGGAGGAGTAGACGAGGCCATTATAACCAAGAAAACATACCACAGTAAAGTTATAGGGTGTCTGGAGGTTATTGACACCATCATTGATGCTAATCAGCTCTTGGACGGTTTATTCAACATCTTCAGGGTGTCCTCACCTTGTATTTCATCTTGGAGAGCTACTCAGAGACAGTGTAAGTCTCGGGGAACGTCCCCTGGCTCTCAATTGGGTCATCTTCCCATTCCCAAATAAAAAGACACCAAAGAGGATGGTGGTACCTCTCATCACTCAGGGCAATCTCGCCCACATAGTAGATGAGCGATGGGTGCAGCCCTTCCACTTCAGATCCCACCCCCAATACCCATACTCACCTCAGCAGAACTGTTGCAGAGAATTAGTGAAATCTGTGCCAAGATTACCAAATTGAAATGGTCAGATCTAATTCAGGTGGTAATCTGGCTGATGGCTGAAATTTGAATGTCTGTAAAAAAAGAATGAAGAATGAGATATCAGCTGGATCACCCAACGTCTCCAATTTAATCACTAAATCAGTAGGACAAATATCGGGCACCATCGATGAGGGTTTGAAGCCCTCTGATAGTAATTCAGGCGTTGCACCCAATGTACTGCTGTTGATTGAACAAATGGTTAAATGACCAAGCGTGGGCGGGTTGGCCATCCCAAACCTGTTCCCAACCAAATGGTCCCATCCCTATATGGGATGGCCTTGGGGGATTCCTGTTGCTCGTCGGGCTAAATGCCATCATGCCAACCATTGGAAAGTGTAGTCAAGTCCTGGTTCAGACATTTGAGGTCGAACCAACAAAGTCTCAGCCCACCACCAAATTTTGTGATGTCAGTTTCCAAATAATAAACCTGCCCATTCCCAAACAATTCGCTGGATAGGTCGAATTTGTGGGACCTAACCCCATCCTGTCACTACCCAATTGACCAATATTTACCCAGTTGCATGGCACTGAGAAAATTGTTGGTCAATTTTTCTTACTTTCTTTTCCAAATAAAAATTTTACCAAAAAAACCAAATTTTTATTTCCCTTTCTGACTGCATCCCAGATGGCATTTCCCTGGTGGCCCATTGCCCCACACTCCGGGTGGGCTTTACCAATTCTTTTGGTCACCATGGCTACCTCTATCACCGATTGGGCCCAGCGAGCCCAATATTTTTGGTTTTACAACCCTGCTCTTATGAACTTTTGATAACAATACATGGGGATCCTATGGCCCTATGTCCATCAATAGAAAGAAAGAATCCATCTCCTTGCTGCCCCCAATGAGATGACCTCACATGCCAAAAATCTCATCAAAATGATCCCAGTAATTCCACCCCCTGCAACTAGAAACACTGAGTTGGGAACGGGTTCAGTGTGGTTTGTCGTTGGGATACTCCTCACCTTGATGTTGCACCACCAAAACGTGGTATCACATTTCCCAGCTCCATATCAAGTCATACAGTTGGCAATGCCTCTGGCATTCTGGCTTGCTTTTTGGGTGCTCAAGCATCCAGACTGAAGGCTGGTCTAAACTCCTTCTGCCGTTTCCATGACAGACAGCCCACAAACTGACCTCCACCTTTCTGCTCAAGGAGGTCCTGATTTTGTCTCCTAATTTTGGTGGAACCCTTAACAAGGTGGAAGTGGTTATTAAAAAAGTCTGAGTCATGACCATCCTGGATACTGGCTCCCCAGTGAATATAATCTCCTCCAAGCTTATCAAAAAGATCAAGCTGGCGCCTGGCTTGGAGTATACTCAAGAGTTTGTAAACGCAGGGCCAAACAACACTTGCAACATCAGGGCGGACTATTCCATTCCCATTCTAATCGTGAAGCTTATCTTATCAGCCCCTACAGTGGCCTTGGACAACTACACCTATGATATGCTCATAGGTCCTCAATTTATGAGATAATATGAGGGAATTATCAACATGAAGCAAGGGTTCCTCTCGTTGCTCAATTATGAAGTCCCTATAGTTTTATCCAATAAAGATCCCTGCAAGAACGAATATTCTTACCTGGTTGATACCTGTTTTTTCATTTTGCCTTTGCATTATACCACCTCTGGACATAATACAAAAAAATTGCCCAATTCAGTGGATGCTATGGATGGTATTCTTTTTTTGCTTAAGACGAGGTAGTGATTAAGCCTTGTGAACAACGAGTGGTTGACACAAAGATCACGCTAAAAACCCACACCACGGATTGGTGTGCATCACAAGTCTTGAGGGCGTTAGCCCCTTAAAGCCTCGATAATTTCCTGGCATACTAGACCCCACCTACTGAGACCTGTTACTATTCTGTTGGGGAACCTCACCCACAAGGACGTTGTAGAAGAAAACACTAGGAGATTAGCAGAGGTTTTTTGGTCCCATTGAACATTGAACATATTCACTTCATTGGCTCCATGCTGAATATGGGATTGCCTACAGGTATCCTGTTATGCACTTTTTCAAAAGTCCATATCTCGGATGAACTGACCCCAGATGAGCTTGAAAAGCCATACCCTACTAGAATGGTATTGAAACATATTCTACAAGTCAGATAATGAATATGGGCATATGAAGGACTGGAGTCACTCGAATATGTGGATGATGCCTGTACCATTCAGTCAAAGCCTTATCACAAGTCAAAGGTGGAAGAACAGCAAATGAAAACATAGCTCAAGCATTTATTAGACGTGGGGCTACTACTTCCTTCTCAACGCCCTTGGTCGTCCCCTATCTTGCTAGTCAAGAAGAAAACGGAGGTTTTCAGGTAGTTGTGGACTAATACAAATTAAATAACCTATCAAAAAAGGACAGCTATCCTATCCCCCACATTGATGATGCCATGGCACAACTCTCTGGATCTAACTTCTTTTCCAAATGGACTTAATAATGGCTACTGGAAAATGGACCTTTCTCCCCAAGAACAGGAGAAATGTGCTCAAATTTTCAGTGAGGTTCTCTTCCAACCCACTCAATTACCTCAAGGGTTGTGCAACGCACTTGCCACTGTAAGTCCAGGGGAACGTCCCCTTTGCATAGATTAGGCGATTTTCCCATTCCCAAACATGAAGGGTCCAAAAAGGTTGGCCGTACCCATCATAAACCAGGGTGATCTCGCTCATGTGGTTGATGAGCGCTGGGTAACAGAATTCCATCTAGATATTCCTCCCCTGGTACCCGCCCTCACCTCTGCTGAACTTGTCCACAAAATTGAGGAAATCTGCACTGAGATTACTGAATTGAAGATGAAAGGTATAAAACCAATGGGAATAAAGCCCAATGATTGGAAAACCAATATTTGGAAAGAGACAGTGAGAGAATTATTGGCCAGAATTGCGGATGACATTGAGCCTTCAAGTGATATAATTTTACCGCTGCCAAATTCCCTTCAAAATTGTTGGGGATTGTCACCTTTGTTTTTAAACCCCTAGTTCAAAAATTAGAAAGTTGCGCCTGACACAATTCATCTGGCCAAACACCACTCCAGCAACTGGGCATGGGTGGGTTGGTCATCCCAAACCCATTTCCAACCAAATAAGATCGCCCCTATGTGGGGTGGCCCTGGGGAATTCCCGTTGCTCGTCAGGCCAGATGCCATCATGCCAACTGATGTAAATGCAGTTGAGCATAGGTACAGGAGTTCATGAATGAACTGATAGTGACTTGAACTGCCACTGAGTCCTTTGATGTCAGTTCTAATTAAAATTATTTGCCCCCTCCTTTAAAAAATTCACCAGATTATGTCAAATTTAAGGGACCTGATCCCTGCTTTGATCCATTATTAATTGAACACTATTTAATCAGTTGCATCACACTGAGAAAATTGTTGGTTGATTTTCTTCACTTATCTTTCCAATAAAACTTGTTACCCAAATTCCAGTTTTTATGTTGAAAACTAAACCACCCTTTCCACCAGTATTCCAATTCATCTCAGGGTTTATAGCTATGTTCACCTGGTATTTGCTAGGTGTCTATACAAAATTATGGATTAGGGGCACTTGATGGCGGAACTCCTTCCTAGTTCCATAACCATCATACTGTCATGGGCATGGATCCCAGACCCCGTCCATTTCATCCTGGAAATGCCCACGTGGCGGCATTCCAAGTGGCCACCTAACCAAACAGACTTAGGCACAGGCGAGGCGAACCTTTTCTCATTGAATCTCAGAAATGCCCATGCGGCGGCAAATGGAGTGATGAGGCCGGACTGTCACTAATATGAGGTCCCCTATCACAAACCCAAACCCAAAAATATCAGGTAAGTAAGGCGCGACACCTCAAAAGAACTTTATTTTTAGTTTAAAAATAATAAAAGACTGAACCGGAGGGGACCAAGGCCAAGACTTAGAATTCCAACTTGGAATTTGAGAAGGTTGGGTTCAACTTTTATAAAGTCACTTCTGAGGAGCCTCTCCAATTCATTCCTTAAGTCTGCCGAGCTTAAGGAATGGTTGGAGCAGCTCAGCCCAGCCCTCTGAGTCCGACCACCCACTTACCATACCCAACAATTCCGATTGGTTCAGTTTGAATTAACTGAACGAACCAATCAGAATGTAACATTCAGAAATTCATCCTTTCAGATGATTTCCGTTTGTTACATCACCCCCCACTAAAACGGCCCTCCGGGGGCAGAGAGCCGTCATTTTGGGAGGAAATTGTCAGTGAGAGGTCTTCCTGGGGCGAGTCACCTCAAGCCCCAAGAAGGATCCTCTCGAGGGGAAATGGGAGGGAATGGAAACCAGAAACTGGGCTGTTGGAGTAAGCCCCAACAGGTAAGGACATTTGTACCCAACACCTGGCCAAATCACCACCTCCCAGAGGCTACCACTAGGAATGGCCTTCCCATCCCAACCAGGAAGGCGCTTTCCCCAATGATAGCCCCAGAAGGCGTGAAACAGCGCTGGCCATGGGCCATCCCCTTTGCGCTGTCAGGCCTGAGAATGGCCTTCCCATCCTGACCGGGAAGGCGCTTTCCTCAGTCCTGCTGGCAGTGGGGTTGACCCAATGGCCTGGTGCCGGGCAAATATCCTCCCCTTTTGGGACTTTCTGGGTTGAGGGAACCTGCTGGGAACAGATGCCCTCAGACACAGCCGCTGGAATTGGTGGGAACCTGAAATTTGGCAGACCCTCGAATTTCACTGACGTTGCAGGGCTGGCCATCGGTTGCTGGGTTGGCCCAGCGCCATTTTCCTCAACAGCTGGGACAAAACAGAAATCCTCTGAGGGACAGGACCACCTCCAACCAGAAGCAAAATGAAGTTGGAATAATGTCACGGGTGGGGATCCCAGACCCCATCCATTTCATCCTGGAAATGCCCACGTGGCGGCATTCCAGATGGGCAACCTAACCAAACAGACTTAGGCACAGGTGAGGCGAACCTTTTCTCATCAAATCTCAGAAATGCCCACGCGGTGGCAAATGGAGTGATGAGGCCGGACTGTCACTAATACAAGGTCTCTATCACAAACCCAAACCCAAAAATATCAGGTAAGCGAGGCGCGACACCTCAAAAGAACTTTATTTTTATTTTAAAAATAATAAAAGACTGAACTGGAGGGGACCAAGGCCAAGACTTAGAATTCCAACTTGGAATTCGAGAAGGTTGGGTTCAACTTTTATAAAGTCGCTTCTGAGGAGCCTCTCCAATTCATTCCTTAAGCCTGCTGAGCTTAAGGAATGGTCGGAGCAGCTCATCCCAGCCCTCTGAGTCTGACCACCCACTCCACCATACCCAACAATTCCGATTGGTTCAGTTTGAATTAACCAAACAAACCAATCGGAATGTAACGTTTGGAAATTCATCCTTTCAGATGATTTCCATTCGTTACACATACCAGCAGCAGTGCCACTGGCATTCAGGTTTACTGTTTGGGTGCTTCAGCACTTAAGCTGGCAGGTCAGTATAAAAATATTTTGCTGTTTGCCTGACATAATTGACCAACCGTCATTCCTAACCAATTCCACCTTTCTCGTTGATATTAGCATAGCAATGGTCCTTTTTTGTCAGCTGAACCAGGTTGTGAAGAAATTTTACTCTGGTCATGATAGTATAGTACCTCTCAAATTGCTCAAACCACATCCCATATCATTGTGGCCATTATGCCCATGTTAGTATGTTCTGCCGTTCTGACTTGCAAAGGGTTTACTCCTGCTATGAACCTTATGGTTTCCCCTAATCCTAATACCATCTCTTACATATTGACAGATTTGACTTCAGCTGCCAATAAAGATAATCTTGCCTACTTTTTACTGCCCATTAAGATTAGTATCAGATCCCACCACGTCTCCCTTGAGGCTTTGGTGGATACTAGAGCTGCGGGTAATTTTATGATTGTTGAGCTAGCCCAATAATTAGAGCTTAACCTGGAATTAGGTCCTTCAGTGATGGTTGCTTCATTAGCCTCCCAGACCTCATAGCTAGTCCGTCGGCTGGTTCCTTTCTCGGTACATCAGTTTAGCTTTTGTGATCATTTATCAGCAATTCCAAACTTGGTGTTTCCAGTTATCTTAGGAGTGGGATGGTGGCGCTGGCAACATGTCAAGATCCACCCAGAGTCAAATATATTGTCATCTGTTAATGATCAAATGGAGGGAGAATTTCCCTTAGTCAATGCCCTTAAGAAAACACAAGGGTGCAGCATCATCACTTCCTCATTTCCCCTGCAGGCCTTCTGTCTGATTTTCCTGAAGAATTGATGCGCTATAGAAGTATTTTTGATTCTGAGAAAGTGGACCGTCTTTTTTACCACACTAAATTAAACTTAGGATTATGAACAAAGGTAAAGTTGGTGAACATCAACCGTTCCTTGTATCCACACACAGCGGAGGAGGAGGCTCCTCATAACACCTGGTTAGATGATATGCTTAAGAAGCGGTGGTTGGTTAAAGAGATGTCACCAATTGCCTCTCACATTGTTTTTGCCAAGAAGGCTAATGGTTCCCTATGACCCTTCGTGGATTACGGACACCTAAATAAAATTACAGTGAGTGATCCCTACCCTTGCCCCTGGAGAAAACTATCAGTCAAGCGATTGCTAAGTCTCATGTGTTCTCCAAACTTGATCTTATTAATGCATTCAACCAAATATGGGTAATGGAAGGTCAAGAGTGGCTTACTGTGATATAAACAAAGAGAAGTATTTTTAAATTTTGCGTAATGCCATTTGGTTTAAAGAACGCGCCCACCACATTTCAAAGAATGATTGATAATGTGCTGAGTGACCTCCGGTTTACTTGCGCAGTTACATATATTGATGACATCTTGGTTCACTCCCCAACTCCTGAACAGCACACTAAAGACGTGGAAGCGGTTATGGCTGCTTTTCATAAGGCAGGCCTGTTTGTCAAGACTTTAAAATGCAAGTTTTATAAGGAGGAAGTTACCTTTCTCAGGAACCTGGTCCTCAAAGATGGTTATGAGATCCCCTTAACAAGTTAGACACCATACACGAATGGCCAACACTAACATCCCAGAAACAACTAATTAGTTTCTTGTGCACCATTATCTTCCTAAAGAAATTTTCCCCAGCCCTTTCTCAGTTAGCCGCTCCACTTCACCCAATCATGGGTAAGAATGTATCTTTCATTGGACCCCCAAGTGCCAGCAGGCGTTTGAGTCAATTAAAGAGGTGTTCTTATCTCCCCTCATCCTAAAACATGTGGACCCCTCTAAATCATATATTGTTGCCTGTGATGCTTCATCAGTAGCAGTTGGAGCAGTTCTGCTCCAGGACATGATGATTTAGAATATCCAGTTGCCTGGTTTTACCAATTTTTTTTTCTCCACTGAGAAATCATGTGCCATCTATATTAAAGAGTTGGCAGCTGTAGCATGTGCGTTGACTCATTGGCAGTATCTGTTACAGTGTGCTTAGCATGAGTTAACTGTGCATACGGACCACCAAGCATTTCTGTAATTATGCAAACCACAAAAATTGGCACATAGGCAAGCTCATACCTATCAAGATTTATGCAGCCTCAATTTTAAATACAAATTCGTTAAAGGTGCGTTAAATGTGCTTCCCAATTTCATTAGTCATAACCTGGCTCATTGCCCCACGGACTCAGATGAAGTGGACCTGGTTATCATGACTCCCACTACCTAAATTTTATTTATTGCACCACCTGTGATCATGGCAGTAGACTTGGCTCCTGATGCTCCGCTTATTTCATGGGTTTTAGCAGATCAAATATCCTGTCCCAAAGGAGTGGAGTTACTAGACCAATTGTCTTTACAAACTCACAAGCGTTCCCTATACTCCTTGGTAAAAGGTCTCATTTATTTTCAGTCAAGGGTTTGGGTTCCCTCTCTTCAGAGTGAAGATGTTTTGAAAACATCATAACCCTTTCACAATCAGCCATCTGGGTAATAAGAAATGTACTGAATTGATCGAGTGGTCTTTTAATTAAGTGGGTTTATTGGAAGTTCTAGAAGTTTTTAATTACACTTCTTATGGGGCAGGTTTTTTCTCAAAGTTACTTATAGTGGATTAGTCAAAAAGAGATAACTAAAAGTAAAAATAGGTTATAAATTGACTTAATTTTTATTATCAGAAGGATGGAATTTTTATAGGTTTACTAACGGTTTAAGATCTGTTTGATCTAATTAATTATTGAGCGATTGATTCTTCTATCCTTAAATGGGTGAGACTGATTTTTCTGATTAGCCTGATAAATTGAGATAGATTACTCTCTCCTTACAATAGTGTCAGTGGAATTGATGAAGTAGACTTTTCAGAATCAAGAGAATTCGGCAAAATCCTAACACTTCCCCCTCAAGATTTGATCATGGAGGAGAGTGAATTTTTAAAACCTAGGGTAATTATTAAATTGCTATGCTGGTATCAACATCAACAATCAAGTACTCTAGTCCTCTTCAAATTATAACTTGATAATGACCTTACCAGTTGGATCCTAGCTTCTCAGTTCGCCCATCAGGCTGAGAGTGGTAATACATAATGTAATCTCCAATTTGGTATTCAGGTAAGGCGGGTTTATGATGATTAGTTCTTTGAGTCTCTCTTTGAGTTATTACTTCAATCATTAACATGGTTTGAGCTTGAAGACAAATAATCTCATCCACCAGATTTCTCAAAGTAATTAGAGTTTTCTGGTATGCTTTCTTCAAGTATTACTTGAACACTAGAAGGAAATAAGGGGCTCGCCCATATAAGCACTTGAAAGGCGACATCTTGATAATTTATTGATAGCTTATCTGATATGCAAATAGGGCACTAGGCAAATAAAAATTCCACCGAGCTGGATCAGTAGAAGCCAAATTTCTTAAAATCAGAACTAGAGTTCCATTGACTCGTTCAATGGCCCCATTAATAGAGGGATTGTACAGAATGACAAATCGTTGGGCAGTGTTGAATAATTTAGATAATTCCTGTAAAAGTTGCGAGGTAAAATTAGTCCCATTATCTGACATAAGGACCTTGGGACACCCATTTTGAGATATGATGTGTTGGTATGGGAATAGTGCCATAGTTTTAGCTGAGGAGGTGGCAATGGAAATGGTCTCAACCCATTTAGTGAGGTGATCAACTGCCATAATAATGTACTGATGGCCATGTAACCCCCGAGGAAAAGGGCCAACATCAATGGTTACTACTTCAAACGCTTTAGTTGGGGAAATAACTTGATGATAAGTAGGAATGGTTGTTCCATGGCTTTTACATTTGAGACATGAGTTAAGGGTCTCTCTAATTAATTCAATCATGTTAGTCCAGTAATATCAAGTTTTCAACTATCCTTGAGCCTTCTTTAATCTGCTGCGACCTAATTGTTCATTTCCCTACATAACAGCATAAATCTCGAATTTGGGTGTAAAAAGGGTAACCATTTGGACTTGACCTGTTTATACAAGGCTCCTTCTCGAATAATGGTATCTTTAGTGATATTTTTTAAAAAGCTCAATCCTCTTCAGATTCTCAATCCCACAATTAAGGTCGTCCAATCAGATTATATAAGCGTTCTTCCTTTCCCAGACCTAAAGTCAGTATTGTCATGTGTAGATGAAATCATAGTGGGACCAACCCCAAAGATAAGGCTGGGCGCTTGGAGGCCCAAAAGGTGAAGTTACAGGGCCTACCTGACTTGAGGCATATCCTAGACCAACGCTGGGTACGGGCAAAATTTGCCCAGGTTGGTGCTAGTGGGGTGCCAAAAGCCCAGCCCCTTACTAAGGCACAGGCGTTAAAATGAACGGACTACCTAACAAACGCAGACGGTTTGGTTCAGTTTGTTGAGAAACGGGGTTTCAAAACCTGTTCCATTTATGAAACAACGCATTTGGGTCAAATCCAACTTCAATTGATAACTCAAGTGAAGTCAGTTTTGGCTTATTTAACAAATTTGGATGGGAGCGTTGCCCTATTGGTGGGTTAGTGCTTGGGTCCACTGCAGCAAACCCCATTTTCCCCCAACGACGCTTAAATGTGTTTTCTTGAACAACATTCCTTGTTGGTCGACTTCCCAAATAAAAATTTACCCATTTAAATTATTTTACAATTTATAATATTCCAAACGCTCCTGTGCGTGAACCTCTTCAAGGAGGTCTTGCGCTCTGTTACCCTTACCATTGCAAGTACATTGTAGCTCTCACCTTGTGCACCGTTTGTTTGCCCAGGTTCCCTCCAACCTGGGTCGCTTAGCCCTCTTGATATGTGCACCGCATCACTTTTTATGAGGTTTTTATCATAAAACTCACCTTTCTATGCCTAAGCTGTTATTGCTCCAGCACCCTCTGATGGGCTCTAATGACTTTGGCCCTGACGGCTAGTTCCCTGGCGTTGGCCTTGTGCACCATGTACTACCACGCTGGGAACAGGAGAGTTATATACACTCTCCTTACATATTTTCATCCAACCACCCTTTTTTCTTATATGCACAAACTTTTTCCATGTGGAACTTTTCTGAAGTGGAAACAGTGGCCGTTGGCTGTGGGCTCCAGCTGTTGTTAGCCGCACTGCTGTTTCCTCTTTTTCCTGAAGGTTGGAGAAACTCGGAGTTATTATGGGTGCCTCCAACTGGAAAGTATCCACCCTTTGTGTTCATACCTGGTGGATTTGGACGTTTCAAGGTTTGATAGTTGGGATTCCCTGACTTTCCACCAAAAATAATTGATTTTCATTAAAAAAAACGAGTTTTTCCTTCAACAGCGTGTTCAGACAATGCTGGCAGAATTGGCGCAGATGGGCCTGGGGGTGTTGGTCTTGGGTAACGTCAGAGATTCCGTTGAGGGTAAAGGAATAGGGTTGTTTGCATTTAAAAACGCGTTTTTAAACAAAAACCTGATATATAACTCTGAACCATTTTGGCTCTCATGGCTCAGATTTGGAACCTATTCCTGTGTTTGGAATCACACCAGAAAATCCCCGTTTGACCTCTCCCATGATTCGCAGCACTCAGGAAGTTGAAAAAGAGCTGCGCCTACAATATGAAAACGTTTATGCACCTGCAGAAGGCATTGAAGGGTATGTGGCTTCAGTAGTAAGAGTGGCCAACTATCCCTCCACCTTCTATGATTCCCAAACCTACCCTTATGGTTTTCTCAAGCCAGAAGAACTTTTAGGTGAGGTGGGGGCGTTTTCTGAATTAAATAAATCCCACTCTGGATACTTCCTATTGACTGCTACCCTTACATCCTCTTTGGGGAAGTTCACCACAACCATTTTAGTGGATACCGGTGCTTCTAACAATTTCATTGACCATGACCTTGCTGACTACCTTGAGTTGAGTTACTCCTCAGGTGGTATGGTTAGAGGTGGGTCTTCTCAAGGTATCCCTACACTGAACGTCCTGGGGTTAGTGGACTACCAGGTGGGCGCCTATCTTTTGTCTGACCATTTTCGAGCTATCAAAAACGACTTGTTCCCCATTATTTTGGGGGTGAGTGGTGGAGAAAGTTTGAAGTCAGGACTAATTTGAAAGAAAACACTTTATTCTTGTCTTTGGCAAACGGTCACCAGTCGATTGTTCCTTTGTTGGAAGATAATGCCCCGGGCACATTACCCCATTGGCCCAATGTTACCACTCCTTATCTTGCTCCTTTGCTGAGGCCCTCCGTGGGACTTCCCTTACCTTCCTGTTTGGAGGGTTTGGAATCCTCTTTTGATGCGGCATCATTCAATGCACTCCCTGAGCACTTCGAGTTCATTGTGACTTCAAGCTCATGGTGGATATGGTGCATATATCTTCCCCTATTTACCCATTGAATGTCTGGGAGGAAGAGGCGTTGGATGTGTGGGTGAAGGAACAGTTGGCCAAAGGTGTGATTTTTCAGCGTACCTCCCCTGTATTCTCCCCCCTACTCTTTGTGGAGAAGTCTGATGGTATTTTACGCCCCTGCGTAGACTATGGGAACCTCAATAACGTTACTGTACCAGACCTCCATCCCATCCCTTTGGATTCACAGATTGCACGCTATGTGGAGAAGGCGAAGGTCTTCTCCAAGATGGATTGTCTTAATGCGTTCAATCTGATCCGTAATAAAAAGGGACAAGAGTGGTTGACCACATTCTGTACCAGAAAAGGGATCTTCCAGTTTCGGGTCATACCCTTTGGGCTTAAGAATGCCCCTGATAACTTTCAACACCGCATTGATGCAGCGTTGGGGGACCTGTTAGGGGTATGCGCGGTTGCCTACATGGATGATATCCTGGTATTTTCCCCAGATCAGGAGTCCCATTCAGTCCACCTTTGCAAGTGGTGGAGCAATTAAAGGCAGCCAGCCTTACGTTGAAACTTTTAAAGTGCAAGTTCTTTAAGTCCCAGGTAACGTTTCTGGGCAACGTCGTGTTTAACCAAGGACACATTATAGCTCCAGACAAGGAGAAGGCGATTTGTGAGTGGACTTCCCCACCTCAGTCAAGGAATTGAGAATCTTCTTTGGGATGTGCACGTTCCTCAAGAAGTTCACTCCCAATTTGTCTGAGGTGGCGGCTCCCTTATATAAGGCTAGCGGTGCCAAGGTGCTTCAGTTGTCAATACTTTTGGAGGATGCTTTCCAAGTAGTGAAGTGCACCCAGTTGTCCACGTCTGTTCTTCACCATGTTGGCCCTCCAAAGGAGTTCATTGTGTCTACTGATGCCTCCAACTTCGCCATAGCGGCTGCCTTGTTACAAGTAGGCGAAGATGGGATAGAGCATCCAGTGGGATATTTTTCTAGGAAGATGTCTTTGCCAAAGGTGAATTACGCCGTTTATAATAAAAGGTTATTGGCAGTAGTGGAGGCGCTGACTTATTGGCGTCACCACTTGCATGGCTCATCCCAACCTTTATGGGTACATACATACCACCGTGCCTTGTTGTACTACCGCGCTCCTCATGTCTTAACCCCACATCAGACCCGTTGGCATGAGACCCTTGCCCAATTTACATACACATACGAGTTCACCAAGGGCAAGGATAATGGTTTGGCAGATGCTTTGAGCCGCAACCCTGCTTTAGCGCCTGATCCTAAGGAGGCAGAAGTTCACAACACACAGGTGATGATTCCCCCAAGTAAACATCTGCCTCAACGACTCTCTCCCTTGGCCAAAGGGCCAGCGCTTGCACCTCTGAAAAACGAGGAGGAATATAGTATGTTCAGGAAGGTAGTCCTTTCCCAGCCACTAGCAGCTGAATATACTATGTTACTTGCTAAGTGCGAGTTAAATCAAGAGATCTCTCCAGGGGCTACCACGTGAAGGATGAGATGGTGTGGTTTCAGGGGCGCCTATAAGTTCCTGCTGGCCCGCTTCGTCTGAAAATCATCTGGGACCATTATGATGGACTCACCATTGGACATCCAGGGAAAGCAAAGATGGAGTTAATACGCCGAACATACAATTAGAAGGGCTTGCCTGCTCAGGTGGGGAGGTATTGTAAGGAGTGTTTGATCTGCAACAAAATGAAGCCAGATCGGCAACAATAGTGGGGATGTTGATACCAGTCCAGAAAGCTGAAGGGCCCTGGACTTCCCTCTCAGTGGATTTCATTGTGGAACTACCTGTCTCTAATGGTTATGCTGCTTTCATGGTGGTGGTGGGCCTTTTTACAAAGTTTGCCCACTTCATTCCTTGCAGAACTACAATAACCGCGGCTGAGATGGCCAGGTTCTTCGTCACGTAGGTGTTTGCGCTCCATGGAGTTCCCCAAGAGATTATCAGTGACTGGGGACCCCAATTCACCTCCGTCTTTTAGAAAGAGTTATTTAAGACTCTTCAGGTTTGCCCCTGCCGTTCAACTGCCTATCACCCCCAATCAGATGGGCAGACTGAACGAGTGAACCAGTGCTTGGAACAGTTCCTGCGGTGTTACACTTATGCGGATCAAGCAGATTGGGCTTCTCACCTTCCTATGGCCCAATTTAGTTCCAACAACATGCTGCATTCCTCAATCAGTTGTTCCCCTTTTTTCGCCAGCCATTGCTTTAACCCCACCTTTAACATGGAGCCCAGATGTGGGTATAAGGTTGAAGCGGTGGTGGACTTTGCTAAGACAATCAAGAAGGTCCACCAGGGGTTTCCACAAGCTTGGAGGCGGCAATGAGAGTGTATAAGGAGAACGCTGATGGGAAGCGCCGAGTGGGTCCTGCATACAAGGAAGGGGATCTCGTGATGCTGGATGCTTGTAAAATCCCTATCAAGAAGCCATGCAAGAAGCTGGGACCGAAGAGGATTGGCCCCTACCGCGTTGTTAGAAAGGTGGGCCATGCCTCATACCAGCTGGATCTTCCCCCTCATTTTGGATCTTCTTGGTGTTCCATGAGAGCAAACTCACGTTGTTTGAGGGCCCCCACCAGAGACTCCTGAGGACTATCTCGTGGATGGGGCGCCAGAGTGGGAGGTGGAAGAGATAGTTGCCTCCCGCCGTGTTAAAAGAAGACTGGAGTACCTGGTATCCTGGAAGGGCTTTTACGCTGCAGAGAACAGTTGGGTCCCTGCGCGCAACTGTGTTCATGCCCAAGATCTAATCAAAGCCTTCCACAAGCGTTTACCCTAGGTTGCCAGATCACAACTCAAATCTACCGTTGCCACCATGAAGTTGGCCCATGCCCACAAGAACTTTTCCCTTGTGCAAGCCCCTGGGGGGGGGTTGAGCCCCATTGGGAGGAGAGGGTAATGTCATGTGTAAATGAAATCATAGTGGGGACCAACACCAAAGATAAGGCTTGGCGCCTGGAGGCCCAAAAGGTGAAGTTACAGGGCCTCCCTGACTTGAGGCATACCCTAGACCAACGCTGGGTATGGGAAAAATATGCCCAGGTTGGTACTAGTGGGGTGCCAAAAGTCCAGTCCCTTACTAAGGCCCAGGTGTTAAAACGAATGGCCTACCTAACAAATGCAGACGGTTTGGTTTAGTTTGTTGAGGAATGGGGTTTTGAAACCCGTTCCATTTACAAAACAACGCGTTCAGGTCAAATCTAACTTCAATTAATAACTTGAGTGAAGTCAGTTTCAGCTTATTTAACAAATTTGGATGGAAGCATTGCCCTATTGGTGGGTCAGTGCTTGGGTCCACTGCAGTAAACCACACTTTCCCCCAACGACACTTATATGTGTTTTCCTCGACCAACATTCCTTGTTGATCGACTTCCCAAATAAACATTTCCCCATTTATGTTATTTTACAATTTATGATATCCTAAACACTCCTGTGCGCAAACCTCTTCAAGGAGGTCTCACACTCAGTTAACCTTACCATTGCTTTTACATTGCTGCTCTCAAATTGTGCACCGTTTGTTCACACAGGTTCAATCCAACCTGGGTCGCTTAGCCCCCTTTGATTTTTGCACCTCATTGCTTTTTATGGAGTTTTTATCATAAAACTCGCCTTTCTATGCCTAAGCTGTTATTGCTCCAGCACCCTCTTCTGGGCTCTAATGACTTTGGCCCTAACGGTTAGTTCCCTGGCGTTGGCCATGTGCAATGTGCACTACCACACTGGGAACAGGAGTTATATACACTCTCCTTACAAGTATAGGGTTCAGGACAAAACATTAGCATCTTGATGTTTAACACCCAAATGATGCATAATTAAAAATTGTAATTTTGTAATCTTAGAGCCCAACGGGCCAATCTCCCATCATGATATTTCATATTTTGCAACCATCTTAAAAGAATGTTCAGTAATAATGGTAAAATAATTACCATATAGAAAAGAACAGAAGTGCTTAATAGCTAAAATCACTGCCAAGCACTCCGCTCCATTACACTGTAGTTTCTTTCAGCCTTGGACAAAGTTTTGCTGTAGAACGTGACGGGATGATCATTTTGCTCTGCATCACATTGGGATAAAATTGCTCCAGTAGCTACATTACTGGCATTGGTATGCAAGAAATTGGCTTATCAAATTGAGGATGAATCAAAACAGGTGCCTTAGTCAAAGCCATTCGTAGAGAATTAAATTATTGTTCCTGAGCTGATCTCCACTTAAATGGCACCCTTTTTTGTAACAGATGGAATAACGGTTCATCCATATCAGCAAACTTGGGTATAAATTGTTGATAATACCCAGCCATGCCAAGAAAAACTTGGATATCCCAAAAAGAGGTTGCAGCAGGCATTTAGTGAATATCTTGATTTTTAGATAAGAGGGGTTGAATCCCATTAGCTGATACCTGATGTCCTAAAAATTCCATTTCATTTTGAAAGAATGAACATTTGGAAGGTTTGAGTTCTAGGGAAGACTTCTGAATTCAATTAAAGACTTCTTTTAAATGACCAAAATGTTCTTCAAATGTTTTGGAAAACACGTAATATAATCCAGATATAACAAAACACAGGTGAGTTTTAAATATCTTAATATTCCATCCATAAGCCCATTGAAAAGTTGCTGGCGCATTGCTCAATTATTGTGGCATGTGGGTTGGTTCAAATAGACCTTCACTGGATATTAAGGTACACTTAGCTCGATCTTCTAGGGATAATTTAATTTTCCAGTACCCATTGGATAAATACATTGCAGAAAAATAAGTCAAAACAGCCAACAACCAAAGAGAGTCATCAATTTGAGGTAATGGATAACTATCTCAACGAGTAATAGCGTTCAATCTATGATAATCCATAACCATGCGATGGGAACCATCTTTTTTAATTAATAGCAAAGGAGAGGCCCAAGGACTATTGTAGGGTTTCAACAATCTAGCCTCCAATATTTTTTGCAGTTCTTTGGTGACTTGGGCTTCTTCCACTTTAGATTTATGATAGGGTTTAGCGCGGATAGGAAGATGATTGCCAGTTTCAACAGAATGCTTTACTCCTTTCATTTATCCAAAGTCATAAGTATGCTTGACAAAAATGTCGGAGTATTCCTCTAATAATTGAAGTACTTGTCTCTCATGATCCTTAATGAGGTGTTTCCAGTTGCAGGCCCCACCGTAAGAATTTCCTGATCACTGTCTAACCCAAAGTCGTGTAAGCTTCCAAGATGTTTAACTCATTTATTTGAGATAAGGGTAATAAATTGACATAAGCAATGGGTTGTTTCTGATCTACCATTTTTGGTTCATTGGTCAGGTTTGCCAATGAAACAGATAACAAACCAGAATAAGCATAATCCAATACTCCAAGACAAGGCAGAATTTCTTTAGAAGAAGGATTAAAAACGCCTTGTACTTGAAAAAAATGTCCTTTAGAATAGAAAAATGCAATGAAGTAATAATAATTACCTGCAATTTAGGCGGAATAACATGTTTTTCAGGGGAGAAAATAGGCATCCCTTCTTCGATATCTGCTAAAAGAGGGGGTAATTTTACATGCAGATCTGCAACATGATATTGAATAGAATAAGATTTTTTAGACCTCCCAACAGAAACAACTGAAGTTTGGTATAAGCAGATTCAGATAGCACTAAAGGAACTCTATACCCCAAAAAGGAAAGTGATAAATCTGGGTGGTTAATTATTTCATCAAATTCTCGCAAAAATTGAGTCCCCAAAAGTAGGTCTTAACTTAAATATTGAGAACAATAGCAGTAATTGTAAAAGTTAACTTCCCAATATTTAGAGAAAGTGCTGAAAAAGCATCAATTGACCGAGTACTCTGAGGTCCTGCAGTATCATATTCTTCATAATGGGAAATATAGGCGTTAACTTGATTCTCTTAGTAATTCAATGAGACAACATTCACTGGGGATCCAGTATCAATGATATCCTTAGCATTGACCTGATTCACTCAAAAATTTATGCGGGTAATAGTGCTTCCAAACTGAGAGGTTAAAGCCAACAAGGAGGAAAAGGAATAGGAGGAATGTTCATCTCTATTATACTCAACAGGGCTTTGAAGTTCTTGTTGCATACTCATATCATTATCAATGGAGGAAACCTAAAGTGTTTATCCTTTTTCTTTTTCTCATCAGCTTCTTTCCTTATAACTAAGATCCTCATTATGGAAATATTGCTGATAATAATTACATTTAACCGCTCTAGTATTATCAGGCATATTGTAAACTCTAGGGCCACTAGGTCTTGAAGAATTGTAAACTCGGGGTTTTTCAGAAAATTGAGGAGGCAATTCCAGCAAGGCCTCCTTGATGTCTAATATACTTCTGAAATTCTTCTTTATGCTAAGAAGGTAAACTTGCATCTGAGTACTAGATGTAAAATCAGACATGACTGCACTAATCACTCCATCCAAATTTAACTGACCACAAGATACCAAAGTCTGAGCTTCCCAAAATACTGATGAGAAATTTCTTTGATAGATTCATTCCAGAGGAGCTGTATACCCATAAAAGCTTGATTTTGAGAGGATAATGTTTGCTCACTCCCAAGTTCTTTGGTAAGTGCTTCTTTAACCTGAGACCAAGTAGATTAAGTTATTAAGTGGGGTACCATGATATCCTGGGCCAATCAATTGAGACATTTAGGCAAGTAATTCATTATTTGAAGATCTGTGGTCTCACTTAAAGCCTTCTCATATAGATAGGAAAGGAGATAATTCTACCTTCTCCAGGAGAGTACTCATCTTTAAATACTGGTTTGAAAATCATTGGAGCATTAGCGGTCAAAACATGCACTCCAGGGTGTTCAGATTGAGTAGAAACATAAGAGTTGGAATCAGAAACTTGAGAAGAAAATGGGGGATAGGGGACAACATTCTTGGTACAAATTTCATTAATCTGTCGGTTCAAATCAGCATGACCCACTTTTTTATCCAACTGACGAGATAGTTCATAAATTTGCTCCTTCTGTGCATTATACTTAAGTTTCAGGGTTTCAATTTTTGCTTGGAGCATCTCGCCTTTTGATTTATAGACTTGAAACAGGATATCAGTGTCCTTCGCCCATTCACCCAGATTACTCAATTCATCAGATAGAGACTGAAGTGATAGGAGGGAATCAATAGTTACACATCAGGTGTTAAGTTACATTCCTTAGCCACTTTGTAAAATTGCTCATGTAAGCGATCCATCATGCTCAATAGAGAGTCAATTTGTTGAATGGATCCTGAATTTCCATCAGCTCCTGGGGGCCCCAAGGTCCATCTGCGCCTGGCAGTCCGCGGGGCTCTTCAACACTGAGGGGTCCTCAGGGCCCATCAATACCTGGGGGTCCACGAGGTCCTTCAACCCTAGGAGGACCCATAGCTCCAGAGTTTTTCTCCACTTTGATGATTTAGAATTGGATTCCAGAGTACAATTGCTCTAATTGAGAAATAAAATTTTTGATTTCTTCTTCCATTAATTGACTACGTTCAGAAAGTTGGGAAATTCCCTCTTTCCACCCTTGCTGAATTTCTTGGACTCGCTTTGGGAACTGTAAATCAACAAACTTGGACATTCCAAGATCAAGATGAATAAGCTGTTGATGTACTTCATTGAGAAGGGTCCGATTATTGATGATGGCATCTTTATTATCTCTGCTAAACTCAGAGGCGGATTTGAAAAACTTGGTAACATAATTATTTAAGGACTGGTGTCCTTCTAGTAAATTGAGCATCCCTCAATGATGCATTCACACTACCAGTAATAGATGGTATAGTGTAGGATGTACAAGCTGATGCAATTATTGTTCAGCGCCATTCTTGGCATTTAAGAGATCTGAAACACTTCTCAAAAGATATTGGGTACATCTAGAACAAGGTCGAGTGGCATGGATTCCAGGAATTAATGCTCCCTCCAGAATTTGCTTAATAATACATTGTAAAACCTCAAGATGGATTTGAAAGTTTACTATAAAGCTTAAATTAGGATTATAAAACTCCTTGTTGGCACGGAATTCCAAAGTGTAAGGTACCCTTTATAAAATACTGCCTTGCTCATGGTCTTGAGCTTCTTCAGGAAAAATTGAGAATCCAAAGTAGTGATAGACATTTTCACTGGTGCGTAACTCATAGTGTCCCTGTAGTGAGCACCACTCTGGAAGTTTTGAATTACACTTTTTATGGGGCAGGTTCTCTCTTGAAGTTACTTTAAGTGGAATCTCTAAAAAAGCAATAACCAAAAGTAAAATAGGTTACAAATCGACCTAACTTTTATTATCAGAAGGATGAAATATTTATAGGTTTTGTAACGGTTTGGGATCTGTTTGATTAAAATTAATCGTTGAGCAATTGAATCTTCTATCCTTTGATTGGGTGAGACTTATTTTTCTGATTAGCCGTGATAAATTGAGATAGATTATTCTCTCCTTCCAATAGTGTCAGTGGAATTGATGAAGTAGACTTTTCATAATCAAGAGAATTTGTCAAAATCATGACAGAAGTACTACTCTGGATTGATGATCATGTTAATTGCGCATGGGCCAAGTTGGATCAATAAGGAAAGAAGGGTCTTCTTCATCCTTTACAACAGGCGCAGGGTCCATGGACATCAGTATCCGTGGATTTTATAGTTGAACTTCCTTGTTATAATGGATTTACAGCGGTGATGGTGGTGGTTGATCAGTTTACTAAATTTTCCTTATTTATTCCATGCTCTTCCACGATTTTGTCAGAAGAAACTGCTTGTCTCTTCATATGCCATGTGCTCTCTATGTTTGGTCTCCCGCAGGAAATTGTCAGTGACCGTGGACCCCTGTTTATGGCATGTTCTGGAATGAGCTTTTATCCATCAAAAAAATCACCCCTGCCATTTCACAGCGTATCATCCCCAGCCCGACATATAAACTGAGCAGGTTAACCAAATTTTGGAACAGTATTTGTGCTGCTACACGGCGGCCACACAGGATACCTGGGCTAATGACCTCCCCCTCACTCAATTTGCCTATAATAACGGAGCTAATGCTTCTATGAGGTTTTCTCCATATGAAGCGACGTTGAGGTATAATTCCTCATTTTTGGTCAGTCCCTGTCTGCGTCCAGAGGTCTCTGCTACCGCAGATCACGTTGAGCACATTTGGTCTACCCAGTCCTTAGTGTGGGAGCATCTCACAAAGGCCATCAATAATTAGAAGCAGAATATGGATCGAAAATGGCTTCCTGGCCATGATATAGCGGTGGGCTCATATTTATGCTAGATATGCGCCATTTGCAGATGCAGGCACCTTCCCAGAAGTTTGCAAGCAAGCGTTCAGGTCCCCACTCGGTGGAGGAAGACTTGGGCAATGGTGCTTTCTGGTTAAAGCTGCCAGCTCATTGGAAACAGCCCCCCATCTTCCACGTATCTCAGTTGTCCCCATTCATGGGACCATTTCTCACTGATCCTGAGCCAATAGTAATTGAGGATGTGGAAGAAGCCAAGGTGGAAAACATCTTAGCGTCCTGCAAATCTCAGAGATTGGTTCATTATCTCATCGCCTGGAAGGGTTATCCAGCCTATGAGAACAGTTGGGTCAAGGCTCATGATTGCACAGATTGCATGGAACTGGTCAAGGCGTTTCATGAGTCCCATCCTGATGCTCCTCTTCCTCTCCAAAAGTTGTGACCTTGATGGCAATCAAGTTACCCAAGGCGTACAAAAATGTAGCCCTTGTGTAGTTTCCCAGCGGTGGTGCCCCTCCTTTAGCAAAAGGAAATGGTAATGTAGTTCCAGGGGAACGTCCCCTTTGCATAGATTGGGCGATTTTCCCATTCCCAAAAAAGAAGGGTCCAAAAAGGGTGGCTGTAACCCTCATCAACCAGGGTGATCTCGCTCATGTGGTAGACGAGTACTGGGTAACAGCATTCCCTCTAAAGATTCCTCCCCGGTACCCGCCCTCAGCTCTGCCAAACTTGTCCGCCAAATTGAGGAAATCTGCGCCAAGTTTACCAAATTAAAAATTAAAGGTATAAAACCAACGGGAATAAAGCCTTATGATCAGAAAATCAATATTTGGAAAGAGACAGTGAAAGAGTTATCAGACAGAATCACGGATGACATTGAGCCTTCAAGTGATATGATTGCCGCTGCCAAATTCTCTTCAAAATTGTTGGGGATTACCACTGATGTTTTAAAACCCCTAGTTCAAAAATTGGAATTTGTACCTGGCACAACTCATTTGGATGAACAGATGCTCAAGTGACTGGGCACGGGTGAGTTGGCCATCCCAACCCCATTTCTAACCAAATGGGACCGCCCCTATATGGGGTGGCCCTGGGGAATTCCCTTTGCTCAATGGGCCAGATGCCATCATGCCAACTGACATAAAATGAAGTTGAGCATTGGTCCAGGCATTTGTGGACAAACTGATAGCAACTCAGCCCACTGCTGAATCTTTCAGTCAGTTCTAATTAAAATTATCCACCTCCTCCCCCAAAAAATTCACTGGGATAGGTCAAATTTAAGGGACCTGATCCCTGCTTTGACCCAATACTCAATCAAACACTATTTAATTAGTTGCATCTCACTGAGAAAATTGTTGGTTGATTTTCTTCATTTATCCTTTCAATAAAACTCGTTACTCAAATTACAGTTTTTATGTTGAAAACCAAACTGCCCTTTCCGCCGGTATTCCAACAACCTTCGGGGCTTATGGCTGTGTTCACCTGGTATTTTGCTAGGTGTCTATACACAATTATGGCTTAGGGGTACTTAATAGCGGAACTCCTTGCTAGTTCCATAACCTTCATACCAGCAGCAGTGCCACTGCTATTCAGGTTTGCCGTTTGGGTGCTTCAGCACTTAAGCTGGCAGGCCAGTCTAAAAATAACTTGCTGTTTTCCTGACAGCCACTTTCCAGCTTGCCATGGATCACAGCCTGCATTTTTGTTTTTTAAGTTGCGTCATCATCTAACTTTATATCATGGTGCTCTCTAAAACCTTTAATGAATATCTTACTCACGCATAAGAAGTGTTCCAGAGCTTACGTTAGTCCAACATCAAGTTAAAACCATCCAAGTGCATCTTTTTACAATGAAATTAGATTTCCTTGGCCACGCTATCTCTCAGGAAGGAACCAACCTATACAGGATAAGGTTGTTGCATATCAAAATGCCTCCCCCATAATCTTTATGTTATTCAGGTATTTTTTGGGAATGGTGGGGTATTACCATCAATTCATCCTCAAGTTCGCAAAGCTCAGTGAGCCCCTCATCCTCTTATTGACAAAAAACACCCCTTTCCTTTGGGGTGCTGAACAAAAGCCGCTTTTGGGACGCTGAAGAAACTGCTACAATAACGGACTATTCTGATGAGCCCCAATTATGGTAAACTTTTCATCTTGTTTGCTGATGCCTCAGACTATGCCTTGGGACTATCTTACCCCAACAGGATGAAAACAGGGTAGATTATCCCGTATCCTACTTTAGCAAGATGCTGTCCAAGGTGGAATGCAACTACAGTGTCATAGAGAAGGAGTGCCTCGTCTTTCTGCTAGTTTTAAAGCACTACTACCCTTTCCTCTATGGAACTACCTTCATTGTGGTTACAGACTATGCTTCCCTGAAATGGTTACAAAACATGAAGGATCCTACTGGCCAGTTAGCAAGTTAAGCTTTAAAGCTCCAGCATTAAGACATGAAGATTGAACACCACGCTGTAATCCAACACATTAAAGTCAATGGGTTAACTTGGCTGTTATCCTGCATTTGGATAATAGTGAGGTGGAGAGGTTAAATGACTTCTTAATGACCCCGATGATTGGGAGGATGAGGATGAGCCAGTCCAAAAGATGTTGATCTAGCACTCCTGAAACCCTAAATTGGAGATCTGAAAGTTTTATAAGCAGGTAGGGCAAAACAGTTGCCCTATCTTTGGCCATCAGAGTGTTTACCTGTTATCCTGGAAGCTCACTCTACCCTAGGTCATGGGGGAGTGAAGAAAACTTTTGAATGAATTAGGGAGTGGTACCATTGGGAAGAAATCATAAAGACAATTGTTGAAGTCCTGGATTCCTGCCTCATATGCAAGAAGCAATTTAGTTTCAAGATGAGATACCAATATTAAACAGCTACCCCCCAACAACCTTTCCACACCATCAACCTGGACGTGGTAGGTCCCCTCCCGCAAACTACTGGTGGGAACAGATATATCCTGATAGGATCAGACCACATCACTAAGTGGATTGAAGACATTGCACTCCCAGCTCAAACGGCCAAGGCCACTGCGTCCTTCCTGTATCATCACATTTTCACTTTCCATGGCTGTCCTCAGGTGCTACTATGAGACAATAGTAAGAACTTCAACTCCAGGATGGTCAAGATTTCGGCTACCTCCATGAGAGCCCAACAAAACTTCTATGCCCTGTATACTCTCTTTACCAATAGGACCAGGAATAGAGAGAATGTAACTTTAGACTCAACTTGCAAAAAATGACATGTTCTGATCCACTGCACTAGGATCAAGCCCCACCTAGTGCTCTGATGGCTTACCGGATTAGGTATTACCAGATCCTGAAAATGTCCTCTTCCATGTTTTTCTGGGAGAGAACCAGGGATAACAGCCCTTTTAGCTAAGGAAGTTTTCTCCTCTAGGGTTGAAAAACCTTGAAAAGCTATGAGAAGATTGGCTTAGCATATCATTCAGCTTCAATATGAGGCTATGAAAAACTTAGCTAAAACTGAACTAAAGAAGGACAAGCTGCCAATGATCTCCTGGCTCCCCTACCTACATTCCTAGCGTCTAAATTGGTCTTTTATTACCAAAACTGCATCACTCCTAGAAGCGGCAAGCTTGGATCAAATTAGGAGGGTCTTTTTACCATTTTCTATAAAAGATATGATGAGTATTCTATAAAGTCCTTGGCTACAGGTATTATTATAAATTGGGTACATGGCTGCTTTTTACGGCCCTATTCTCCCTCAACGTTCTTGATGGGGGTTATGTCAGACAATTGCCATCACAGCTTCATGAGAAGAATGTTTGGGCACAATAGTCTGAATTTACCTAATAAAAATTGTTTCAACCTCAGAAAATTGACTCAACTCAAAGTAGTCATTTTACTCCTCACCTTCAATAAACCAGGACAAACTGAGCTGCTCTTGTCACTCATGACCCTCGTGAAACACCCAACCTGATTTGGAGGGTCTGCCAAGAACTAGCGCCAAATTTGTGTTTTTGTTTATAAGAAAACCACCCCCTTTTATAGGCTTGGGAGGGGGTCGCAAAGGGTAAAGAAATTTTACTCACTAATCACGAGCAGAAGCAGGCAGAGATCAGCTTTGAGAAGCTTAATTTCAATATAAATGATTGGGTGTGATATATTAAATCTTTGCCATGGTGTTATCATACCTGTAGTGGGTCAATCATATGGTGTCAGGACCAGACAAAATGAGAAAATTTTACAGAGTGCTGATTGTTAGATTGTCCAGACATCTAAGCCTTGTTATCCCGCTTATCCCAAGTTTAATTTTTAATCCCACTATTAGCCTATGACGACCTTAATTTTATGGTAAGGCGTCTAATAAAGTATCATCTATTACACCCAAGCTGCTATCTGGGAAAAATATTAAATTATCTTAAAATTTTATATATTAAGTTCGCCAGATTATTTAGCAAAAATTAAATTATAAAATTGTTGCTGAAATCCTGCCAATAATCGGCACCAGCAAGCACATGCAGTAGGATTCATACTCCTTATATAAATGAATCTTATTATTGAAACATAATAATGAAAAAACTTGTTTAATTGCTTATTAAAGAATTTTTAGTTGGGGTGGGCCAACCTTGGGATATATATGTTGCACTAGCCTGCTTATTATATATTAAAATCATAAATTTTATAAGTTAATTCTAGTTTCACACTGCATATAAATTAGATATAAAATTTTAGATAATAGTTGGGCTTATTGCATCTTATAAATTTAATAAACCCCAATTTTAAAGCTTTACACATATTAGAAAAAGCTTTACAAGCCCCCCTCCAAAGACAAAAAGGGGATGTAAATTTGCTTTATTCAGGTGACATGAAGACTTCACAGACATAAATCTTAATATCTAGTCGTTTGAGTTGAGGTACTACTTGCAGGTCTTTTCCATGCTTTTAATTCCAGTTTGGCATAGATTGTTAAGAACACAATGGTGCTAATGAACCCAGATAAAACAGTGGATGAAGAACATGAAAGATTGCAATACATAGTGGCAGATTTGGGTAGCGTGGAAGATGAAATTAGTAGTTCATTTTTCAACAACATTTGAACTGGTAATCATAGTCATTATACAAATAAACACCACTTAAAATCTTGTTGATGACAACAAAATAACGGTCTTTAGGCAAGCTTATAGGCCAACATCAGCAGCAGCATGGCAAAAAGACATGGTTGCAGGAGTTTAAATAAGAAAGCTTACCATATGGGGCAACTTTATGTAAAATAAAAGTGAAAGCTGGTATTTTTCTTTCTCTGTTGTGAAGACCATCAGTTTGATTTAGGAATAAACTTGAATTTTTAGAGTGAGGCATGGCATAAAATGCCATTGGGAAGGGACCATTTAGTGCACCACCCCTGGCATCCCTATGGAAGATTGGCTAAACTGGTAATAAAGGTGTCAAGTGGCAATATGTTTATTGCAGTCAGAAATTTTAAACTGGCAGCATGTGGAAACTTATCATAACCATTCTGAACATGGGGCATAGGGCTTTGCTTATATGTTGACAAGATTTAAATTTTAAACAATATAAAAAAGAGATAGATAGAATAAAAATAAGATAATATAAAATTGACAAGAATTAAATGTGTTAGCAAGATCTATAAACCGTTCACCATGGCATTTTGCTTGGTGTCTCTACATTATTTATTGAAACATTAGTAAATATGATATTATTACTTTTCACCACCTGATATGCATATTGATGATACCAGGTAGATAATAGGTCACTAAAACTAGAAGCTCTTGATATATCCAGCACTGTTCAAGACATAGCAAATAAGATCAGTGGAGGGAAGTGAGCAATCTTCTTCCATAGAAGCTGTATAAGATCACTTGACACATCATATTTTTCACCCATTGTAGTAGAGACTACCCATTATTTAGTCGAGAATCTTGGTAGAGAGATACTAGCCTAACGAAAAAGGTGCTAGTAACAGCTGTTAAGATTTCATGGATATTTGCGAGATCCAGCATAAAGCATAATTTTCTGTTAGGCCATTTGAGAAAAGGGTAAACCACCTTACCCAACAAAAATCAGGATCTTCAATGTATCCAGCGGGATAAACCTAATGTTGCATTTTAACTTTTCTTTTGTAACTTCCAGCTAACAACAATATAGTTAAGTAATAACATTGATAATTTTTTATAAAATATGAGTACTAATTAATGCATCTGGGAAGAAAAAGAAATATAACATATGTTAAGTGTACACCTGTAAGAATTTATTCTTTGATTTCGATTATTGGTCATCAACCCAGTAACCTTTTTACTTCACAGGTTTGATTTCCTCATGCACTTCATCGCGTTGTATAGAATGTATTATTTGATAATAGTATGGAGACTATTATCCGTAGTTGAGTTTGAACTATTATTAGGCCCAATGCTTTGGCCAGTACTTTTGATTAAGTACTCTGTAAGTCATACTCATAGGAATTCATTCCCTATATTCCTGTCCACCTGATCTTCGTCAAGATACTCTGATGACAGTCGCTTTCAGCCCAACACACAGTCAGCAGCTATCCCTGATTGTGGTTCCCTTTGTCTCTAAATCCCTGCTCAGATCTCTACTCTTCTCTCTGAGAGTCTTTCAATTATTGCTTTCTGCAATAGTATCCTTTATATGGAACATCACAATGGAAGCTGATAGTTTAACTATACACCAAATTGACAATATTACTGTAGATAATAATGCTGATAATAACTTTGGTAATAATAATCTTGGCAATAATAATGTTTAATATGGTAAAATCCTAGGAAATTATATAGTAGGGGATTTGGCTATCTAACCCTTGGTTGACACCTCTTTGATGAAACGGCAGCCATTGCCATTGAATCACCCTTCCTTGTCTTGGCAGCGATGGTCTTCCCCATCCTGGCTAGGATTCCATCATTAGACATCCTCAAGACCTCAAATGGAAAGAGTCAGAAAATGTATCCCTAATGTTTCCTCTCAATTCAAGTAAACAACCATAATTGGCTAGCGACCTGCTTAGGTAATGTGACTTATTACCCACTATGGCAGGTCACTTCACCAACCAATTGACTCGCTAGTTGCAGATGGCATCACTCGCCTTGCAACTCACTTTTCATTTGTGATCAGTCAGTGATGAAACCTGACCAATCCCAATCAGTACACCTGATAGTTAATCACTATCAGCTGCCCCTATTTTGTCAGCCACTCCGCCCAATGAGATATTAGGTATTCATCTGGATCAATCCCCAATGGATACAATTAGGTGAATATCCCAAAATCCCTTAAATGTAGTTCCTCCAAAACTTGAGCCAACCAATTTCCAATTTACTTTGCCTTAGGGAATTTTCCCCTAGCGACACCAGGTAATCTAGCAGGCTGGGAATATGGGCAAATATCCCAACAACACCTTGTTGGAGCTTAAAATAAAAAGGATCCACTATTCCAGACTTTCATAAAAATTAGAGGTTGAAATGTTTAGGAAGGACGCTAAATAACATAGGCTGCAGATTACTAGAGAAATTACTAATACTAAACCAGCCCAGTATTTATATATATTTAGTGGGATCAATCAATCATTGTAATTCAAATAATGATATTTTTAATACTTATAAAATAGTTCTGGCAGTGCACCGCATATATATATAAAACTTAAAATAATATTAAAAATTAGATGGATTTGGTGCATGTTAGTATAATATAATAACCACCAATCTTGAGTTTCGCCCATATTAGGGAAAGGCCCAACACTTCTCATAGCATCTAATTACACCATATGCCATGTGAACCTAGGGCGCAACAAACAGTATCCCATCACGTTCTTGTGGGAGTGTGGATTTGACACTCTACACATAGACAATTAATTTAGCTATTTTATAGATTAATATCTCCCAATATTAGCACTTAAAATTGCTCTAAAGTTTTGATAATTCCTCAATGGCCAATGACTTGGTGAGCAGAGAAAAATATGTCAATTTTTTATCAGTCTTAAGAATAAAAGGCTTTTGGCATTACAAAATATAGAGCTGGACATTCCTGTTTTATAAAGCTATTATAATTTTTTCATAGAATTCTTAATTTTTAAGGTTTTTCTCACAAATCCTTTCTATCACACTTTTAAACATTGTATTGGATTTTCTCTGAATTTTTATTAGTACTGGCAAATGCAATATCTATAAGCATTATGATTACTTGCTCCTGTGCGGTATTAAAATTCAACATCATAGGAATGCTGCTTCAAGCCCAGTGTGCTAATATCCATTCCATTTTTGCAAATTGTGCACCCAGAGGAGAAAAGCATGACTGGTTATAGTTTTGATATAAATTCATCAAAATATACTCAAATTTGCTTCAAGTCATTTCTGCTCATTATAGTATAGTTCCTTGATTCCTTAGTCATTGTATGACGTACTTAGGCTACAGGATGTTCGTCCTCATTTTCATTACCTTTACAAGTACATCACTTATCACCATAAGCTAAGGATCCAAAAGGATGATGAAATATCAGTTAGAATTTTTATTATTAATTTTTTAGCTCTAGGTGGTCCCAACCTAAGGGGGATACACTGATCTAATTTTTGATATATTATCACTGGATTTCTTGTCAAACTTTTTTGATTTTATTAAATAAAATATAACATCTTTATCACATTTAAAAACAAAATCCAGATCCCTTGATATTTGTAATAAATCCATTTACAATTTTCAAATTTTAATAACTTGCCAATAAAGTTAAATCATCCCCAATAAACTTAGACATCACAAAAAGCTTATTAGAATTTACATCCACTAATCACTTCCATTTTCTGTTTTTGAGGCTGTAACCCTTCTTAGTTTATGATGAACCGCAAGTGTTCCAGTTTACTTAAAGAGCTTCATTTTCTTAGTTTAATTTTGTGTTTTTTAGAGCCATTCTTTATCACTTCCTTAAATCTTCTAACTGGTCCATAAAGGTTTTATTAAATATGTGTTTTTCATTTAATAGACTAGAACACCTAACAAATTGAGATCAGGTTAGATTGTGTTTATCACTTTTATAAAAGTTGTGTTAGCGTTGCACTATCACATGTATCCTTTTAGGTTGATACAGCCCTTTTTTGTTATAATGGCTACTTTTCTTGATCATCTGGTGGCATGTTGGTTTGCCAATTTCTCAATTTTATACCAATGGCTGAGAAGACATTATTCAGATAGACAAATTAATACGTTGTTAATCATAGGTAAAAGATAAAATTCTTCTTTTTGATCTTATTAAGATTGTGGTATTCATTAACATCTTGAACTGTACTATCATTTTTATAAATGATCAATATCAGACAAGCCTAGGGGCTATAAGATGACATAGAAACCCACTTTCAAGCATATTATTGATCTCTTTGTCAACCACTTCCTCAGCTTCCATGGGCCTCTAGATTAGTCCCTTTCATACAAGTTTTAATTCTAGTGTCAACTTTATGATCCATATTTTTTGTGCAAATAAGATCATGATCATATTGTTCTAGAATATCTTAATATTTCTCAAAAATGATCAAAGCTTCATCCATTTATTTCTCCGTTAATCTAGCTAATTGATTTTGATTGACTAAGACGTGTAATATTTTAAAATATCTTCTAGTAGTTCATCTCTTCTAAAATACTAAGATCATTAGAATAAATAGATACCAATATATGAATTAATTTTGGAAAACATGACAATTTAGTTCAATTGGACTTTTGTCAGACTTTTATCAAGACCAGCTAGTAGACTTAAATTATAACATGTCCTTATATTAAAACCCCAGTGCTACCCAGAGCTCAATTCATGATTTTTGCCAGGAAAATTTAATTTCTACATAGATCTATTCTGGAATCTTCACTGTTAACATAAATTGGCTACTTTGTGCTTGACATGCAAAATTGTCACCTGCGTTTTGGCCCAACGATATATGATTCAAGTTTTTTACATATGAGTTGGCTGACTATAATTTTCTTATAAATACTTTTTAGCAAATGGTAATGATACCATTTTTATGAATGAGGTTAAAGAAAATGTTCCTTTTATGAGCAAAGCATTTTCTTTCCGCTTACACATTAATGACAATGTTTGTCCTAAAATCTTCAGGATGTTCTCAAAAGTTGCATGTAACCCCACGTTTCTCTTAAATTTTTGCTAATGGGAATATTGTAACTTTGTATGGCAATATGATTTCTAGAGCTGATATGACTAAAGATCTAAGGTGTATAGGTAAAGTAATATATGCCCCACATGAAGTGGTTAAATTAGGTCCTTCCATCCCATATCCTTTTAATGTTCCAAAAATAGCACAATCTTCCTTCATTTGACAAGATTTTGTAGAAAAAATACTACTGAAGCATTACTATTATAATTGCTCTTACATTCACTTGTTTAAAAAATATTAGACCTTTCTTAAAATAATATGAAAGGGTATTCTCTGTATGTATATTACTACTAGAACTAAAAATTTATGTCAGTTGAGCATAGATAGAGAGACAAGACTTAAGAAATGTTACTTGGGATTTTAACATTAGCATCTTCTACTATTATACTTTAATAAATAGTTGGTGAGCATATGTACATGATACCTCTATATTTTTGGCAAAATACTTCACTTTGGAACTTACTAAAAAAGTAGCATCTTTTCAAAAGTTTCATTGCAGTGGGTCTAGTTTGGAATCATCAATGACTAATTTGTAAAGGGTCTATTCTTTTGATTATTTATCCCGAAGAACTTGGCTATTTGTGGATATATAACTTCCCTTATAAAAGCCACATTGTTTCCCTTCTCTGCGGTGCTTTCTTTCATTTCTTTGGGTTGTACTTAATTACTTTGGTCTCACGGCTTCTTTACCCAGCATAAAACTTTGAAATGACTTCCCATACCTATTTGTAATAGATTATTTAAGATCTGATAAATTTCTTGTTCTGTTGCACTCAATCTTTTTTTCATAGTTCATATAGTCTTTAGGCTTTTTGGAAATCCTTTCAGATTGGTCTGACCAACCATTTTACCCTATTATTATTATTTTTAATTATACTATAGTTTTATTATATTGTTTATTTTTATAAAGGTCACAATTATCTTGCATACACAACAACGTTGTAGGATTAAAATATTATAAGATTTTTCAGACCATATTTCTGACCAAAAATATTACTATAACATTTATTTAATCTTTTGAAATTAAAAAACAAGTATACCAAGTTACAAAAGTCACCTTCCACCCTGCTGGCACTATACCCAGATTCATTTATCATTATCAATTTACCTTTGCCCCACAGCCATATAAAATAGAATCCCACATTTTTATATGACTGAGGTAGGCCAACCAGGGGACAGACACTACCGAATATATGTGAAACTAAAAGAATAACTAAGAAATATAAAAATTGGGCACCCCAGGGTACTCAAGTTACCCCTGTTGCCAGCGGGACTGCCAGGTATGGGGGGTTGGTGCACTACTCTGAGGGGGTTTTCCCTGCTATGGAGCAGGTGTGAAGGAAAGGGTATGTGTGGAGGAACCAGAGTGGGAACCATGATTCTATGAGCGCTTTTTGTCTTGGTCTCATATATCCATAGAGCCAGGCTTGTAAGTGCTCTAATAAGTGGACATGGAATCTGTTAATAATCCCATGAATGGTTGGGACCGTGCCCTTGAACGCATCTAATGCAATTGTGTGTATTGTCCACATTGCAATGGGTATTATTAGGGAGTGGAGTGTAGATGGGATTGGTGACTCAATCGGAGCGCGAAGATACTTTTTGATATCAAGAATTCCTGTTTGTTTTGAATCTTGAGCAGTCGTGCGACTTCCTGCCATATAGCTTTGGTTGGGGGGCATGTTTCTAGGCGGTGATGTAGGGATCCCTCCCTCCACATACTGCACATGTTTTGTGGAGGGAGTTAGAGCGGTCCGCCGTCCTATAGGTCCTTCTCAAACAGCGCCAGGCGTTTGCTCTTATCCTTGGTTGTAGGAGTGGGTGGTGTGTCATTTTCCACATTGCTTTCTGTGTGGTTAAATCATAGGGAATGTCCAGCATATCTAGGTATTCTATCCTAGCTATGCTTGGGGTTGTTGCGAGCATATCCCTCTGGGGGTGGTTTTCTGGGTTTCTTAATTTGAATTGGGGGCTAGGTCGTCCCCTTCCCTGTATAGTACCCATGTTCTCTATGGTCCATCCCATACGGCGGATAGTTTGGAGGATATGTTTGAAATGAGGGGAGGTTCCATGTGGACCCGTTGCAGTAGGGTGCTTGGCAAGGTATGAAAGTAGTCTGGATGGACTATGTGGGTTGGTTAATTTGAGCGCCTGTGCAAAGTTAGTCCTTGCTGCTCTGGACCAATGTTGTTGCGGGAGGTCTGGAGCAAGGATTTTCTTTATCCAGGTACCTATGATGTGATTGGCATGGCTCTCAAAATCTATTAGTCCCATGCCTCCGCTTGAGCATGGGCCAAATAGTGTTTCCATCCGTATAGGAGGGTGAGTGCCAGGCCACAGCCAGCCCTGGATAAGCGCGCCGAAATGAGGTTATAAAGGTAGGTGAGAAGGCTATTGCATGGGCCTGGTACCACAGTATTGGGAGGATTAGCAAGTTAGCAACTGTAACTCGTCCTGTTAGTCCTGAGGTTCTTCCCTTAAGGAGGCGATGCGTTTGGATACCCGTTGTAACAGGTTACTTTCCATTGTCTCATTAGCATATCCCCCTGATTCTAGCCAGATTCCAAGGCGTCGGACAGGAGTGGTGGTGGGAGGTGTTGCAAAGGGTAAAATAATTGGGTTTTTTCTTCGAGTGTTGGTGTGAGGTTCTGATGTTGTGGTCCAATTGTTTGTGTATTTTCCTAAGAGGATGATTTCTGTCTTCCTTTTGTTGAGCGATGCATTGCTCACCTTGGAGTATTCCTCTAGAGTGTGTTCCAGCTGTCAGGCATCTTCATTGTTTGCTATACCTGCTACGCAGTCATCTGCAAAGGCCAATATCTTGACTGTTGGTTGTCTTTGTGCGGTTATCCCCATGAGATGTGAGTCAGTTACTCGGAGGAGCGGGTCAAAGCTGAAATTGTATAGCAGTGGGCTGAGGAGATCCCCTTGTTTGAGCCCTCTGTGTGGTTTGATAATGTTTGTTAGGAATCCAGGGCCGCATACAGCCATGGTTGCAGATTCTGTTAGGAGCATCGCCCATTTATGAATCTTGGTGGGAGTTTGAAGGTATGTAGACATTTTTTTAGGTATGGCCAGCTAACACGGTCATACGCCTTTTCCTGATCCAAGAAGACCAGGGCACCAGTTGCTTTGGATTGGCAAATGTTTGCAACAGGGTGTATGTTATTACATATTGAACGCCCTGGTAAAAACCCAAACTGGTTGGGTGATAGGACGTCAGATGCAATTGCGCCTAATCTAGCTGCTAGAATTTTTGTTAGAATTTTTGTGTCACTGTTGGAGAGTGCAATTGGGCGCCAGTTGACCAGGTCCAACTTGTCACCCTTTTTATACAAGGTTATAATGTAGGATTCATGGCCTCCTGGTGATAGGCGTGTTTCTGACAAACTCTGGTTCATTGACGCCAATAGGAGGGGGGCGATTTGTTGGAAATATTTTTTGTAAAATTCATAGGGTATCCCATCAGGCCCTGGGCATTTCCTACGTGGTGCACTGCGAATTGTTTCCCAAAGCTCCTCCCGTGTGATAAGGGATAGTATATTGTAATTTGGTGGTGTACTTTGTATCTTGGCAGTTTGAATAAATTCTTTAATTTTTTGTGGATCTGTTGGCATATCACGATATAATTCAGTGTAATAGTGGTGTACTTCCGCCTTGACCTCCTCAGGGTCAGTTGCCACAGTGCTGTTGGTCTTGCGGACCTGTGTGCACGCGGGCTGGTTTCTGTGGGAGTGGAATTGGTGGAAAAAGTATGTTGAACAGGTTTCGCCTTCCTTTATGAACTTACCTTTGTTCAATACTTTGATTCTGTGGTGTTCGAAGATGAGATTGTTAAGTTGGGCTGAAATTTCTGCCCATTTGCATCCCCAATTAGGGCTATAGCCAGATCTCAGAGTATTTATTTCCGGGTGGTCTAGTTCTGCCAAGGTATGCTTTATTGTGGCTGTGTCCGCAGTGTACTTGTGTGATGCAATATGTCAGGTTTTGTTGATTAAATCTTTTTTGAAATTTTCCCATGTTCCAATGGGATCTGAAGTGAATGGGGCTGTAAATTCTGGGTTTGTAGCCTTGTTTTCAACCCATTCAGATATCTTGGGCAATTTTATGTTTTCTGGGTGAAGCTTTCTCCAAGGAGACACCTGTGTGTGGGATTGGGTTGGCGCTAACTGCACTGTAACTAATCAGTGATCAGAAAAATTGATCTTTTTTGTTGTAAATTTGGAGATTCTTGAGTGGTGGGATTGTGGGATGAGGATGTGGTTAATATGACGCATCAATATGAGCAGTCCCTCACGTATGTTGGGTCTTATCATATGGGGAAGGATTGGTGAATTGGGGGGAAGAGCATCCTGTAAGCCAAGAGATGCCTTCATTGTGCAATATTCAATGTGTCCAGGTGGTTATCCCCTGAGATTAGGCCATCAATCTGTATTAAGGATATCCCAGCAGTTGAAATCGCCTAACATGATGATATCTGGTGGGAGGGTGAGAGTAGAATTTTTCAATTTTTTTTCTCTTGGTTGCACTGCACGGTGTGTAGATACATGCTAACAAAATTATTTCATCTTGGCATGTGATTGTTGCTACCAGGACTCAACCGTGCAAGTATGATGATGAATTTGTAATTTTAAATTTTTTGTTGTTTTGGACTATCACCCCACAGTGAGACGTCCATACTGATTGTGATGGTGTGACCCTGGTTGACCAGGATTCTTCTTCCCCTTGTAGGCAGTGGGTTTCTTGGATGGCCAAGATGTCTACAAGAGGTTTTCGCAGGAATGCCAGCTTTTTGGCTTGGGACGCATGAGCCCTGGCTCCCGCGATGTTTAACTCCCTATTGACACTGAGGTGCCTGCAGCGCCTCAGGAGAAGTTGGAAAACCCTCTGGTCCTATCCCACCGCGGCTCATTTTGGCCATGCTCCGCATCTGTACTCCAACTCTTTCACTGCCATTGTTGGTTCCCTTGATCTGAACCAATGATTCAAGGGAATTGCAGTTTTTTGCATTTGTGTCAACTTTTCCTGCACAGGTCTCATGTTGATTTGATGCGGGTTGGTGATTGGATTTTATATTTTTGAGGTTCAACTTTGTTGCATTGTGCACTGCATTTTCAAACAAATTGCGGTTGCATTGTTTCTCAGCATGTGCATGACTGATGACGCTTTGTGGCTCAGTCTGGTTACTGTGAAAATTTTCGACCTGGGCATATTGTTCTGATTGGTTGGTTTGGTGAATATCTGAAATATCCTCCCAAATTTGTCTAGGGTTAATGGCAGATTCCGTGTACCGACGCTTCAGCCGCTGCTCTCTTGCGGGCTTTTTGTGCTGCTTTACGCTGTTTACTTGTAACTGGGTCCACGATGGAGTATAGTCCATCTTCACCCCAGCAGAATGGGTGGTGGCCATCAGTCATTTTGGCAAAGTTTTTATTATTTTCTTCCATAGCTTCTTCACAAAAATCATTTTCCATTAAGCCCTCTTTTACAGGGCATGCATGTTCCTTGTGGCCCAGTGAGCCACAGTGGTTGCAAATGGGTGGTGCGCGTTCCAGTGTAACTCGGAATGCAGCTGACTGGCCCCCATCTGCGAAGTGAAATTCTGCTGCGCGGGGAATTATGGATAAATCCTCTTCCACTTCTGGGAAGGGGTTGATTACAGCAATAGCTTTGCCCGTGCACAGGTTAGGCATTAGGCAAAATCACTGTAATTCGAGTTGTTGGATTTCTCCATAGGCCACAAGACCTTTGTGGAGCTCCTCCTTGATTACCTTATGAGGAAGGTTGGTGGGGAGCGAGTCAAAGGAGATGAACAAAAATTTCGCTTTGTTCCATCTGGTGCACGCGGTGCACACAGTTTTTTTGCCCTCAGGGAGGGCAATTTCCACGCAGATTTTTGCTGTGGCATCAGCTTCATCAGCTGTTTCAAAACCAATATTGATTTAGCTGCGGCCCATGTTGTTGGTGGCTACATACACCGCGTGAGGGAAAAGTGAGGTCTGTGCCTCACATGTTTTCTCCCACAGGGTCGGTGACTCATCCTATGGAAGAGTCTGATCCTGTGTTCCACCTTTGACAAAGGTTGGTTGAATTGAATGTACATGTATTGCGCGTGCTTTACAGTAGATACCATAAACCTAGACGGTGTCTGAGTTTGCAATTTTTCTATGGCTTGGGTTCCTGGTCCCCCTCCAGGGCGTTTCTTGCCCTTAGTTGCACTGTTAAGTGCACCACTTGCTGCGACGCTCGCCCATGTTGTATTATTTTTGTTATTAAAGTTTCTCATCTTTGCTGTGTGTGATTATCCAAATTTGCTGTTCAAATTGAATTATAGTAACTAAAGTGATTGTTACAAGAAAGAAAAGCTAGAATCTACATTTTATTATCATCATTTTTCTTTGTACCCAAGATGTAATCCCATTGTTAGTTTTACTATTATAACTACCAAATCTAAGGTCTATGGTTCCTAGTGTTTCCATAATATTTATGCACTGACTGCTATTCATGAGGATCAATTCAGTTTATAATGAAGAAATAGCATTCTGTTTGGGATCTGATTTTTACTCTATATTAACTACGTTGATAAAAAAACTTTTAAAAGAAAAAAAGACTTAGTATCTATTCCAAGGTCACATTCTTCATAAAGTTTCCTTTACTTTATTAAAGTTTATCTCAAAATGGGAAGTTGTAAATTTGATGACAAAGCTCCAATTGCAACATTAGGTAATCACTACGGGGTGCACTTTCAGCACTCTGTATACTATTAGGTTATATAAATACAAACAGCTGAAAACTTTTGTTGGCCCTGCCCTACATGTTATTTTTATAATGACATGAGTAACGTGGAGGCTCAACCAAGTTATGGTCTATCTGCACTCCTTTTAGAAATGATGCTCCTTTATTTACAGAAATATACAATGATCAATGAAAATATCACATAAAGCCTCACGCCGCACTAAAAGCCCTGATTTACCAGAGTAAGAAGCAGTTCTTATCATCACTGGTCACTATCAGGCACTTAACACTTTAAGATCCTAATACAATACCAAGGTCAGGAAATGAAGGAATCAACTTCATGCCTGTTAGTTTCCAACAGAAAAATTGAACAGGCTGATAAACAATATGAAGCAATAAGTACCATTTTACTAGTTTAGTATATAAAACACGCCGAGAAGTGGAAACTGTCACTTCAAAAATGTAGCCAATAACAAGCCCAGGATCGGCCTTCAGATTCTGACTCATGACAATATGGAGCCAATTGAGGCTATTTGTATCATATTTTGACTATGGTACCTATACCTGCAGATGTCCTAGCATTTTAATGCATCTGCTAAAAGCTCACCTGCGACAGCCACAGCTTATTGTATCCACCCTTCATGATGCCAATATTGTCTGCTCTGGGGATTCATCCCTGCTTAACTGGGAGTCAGGGCTTACTAATTCTCATCAAGTAACCTTGATAATCTGCTTAAGATTAAAAATCGAGGAAGTTTCCTTAACTTCTTGAGTTTATCTGAGATAAATATGGGAAATTTTAATTACCAGGCAAACTGGCCACGTTGATGGATCTGTTAGATCCCTACAGCCAAAAGTTGATAATGCCAAAGATATATGAATCTGGCACGTTAAACGTTAGTACAAAAACATTATCATTCCTTAGTTAGGTGAGACTGAACTTATGATAGTACAAAAATCCCTTTCTTAACATAAACTTTAAACCAGGCGAGAAAGTATAGCCTTTGCTGACCTCTTTTACTATAAGGCTCAAGTTTTGCACGCAGCTAAGGTTCTGAGTCTTTATGCGCTCAGCTTTTTTCCGTCATAATATGAACTATATAAAAATATACTGTGCCATGTTGCCTGTTCTTTATACCAAATATAACATAAAAAATATGTTGAATTACCTCCACCGCTGCACTCTCACTTTGATGTGCCTAATAACAGATACTCTAATTTTAAAGTAGCCAAATCCTCCTAACTACCTAAGAAGGAATCTAGTATTCAATATGAACATCTGCCATTGGATAAATTATGGGAAAAGGCTTGCAGAATGGAAACAGGATATTCTACTTGTGTTAACATATCTAAACTTTCCCTTAAATAATCACATTTACATTTATGTCGCCTGAACAACTGGGTTGAATCAAAACAGATGCTTCTTGATTAAATTTACATAAAAAATTGTAAGTGATGTGTTCAATATCCTCCACGGCCACAGGACCATAAAGACTTATGCTCCTATCTAAGTCAAGCAGACACTTTTACCCTTCAGATACTTACTGATCTGATATTATTAATCCAAATTCATTTATTTAACTGAGGTAAGCCAATCAGGGGATGGACATTACCAAACTAAAACTAAAAATCATAATACTAAAAAATTTAATGATTCAAATGAAACGCCCAAAATGGATGGACCAATTGAATTGTACCTAACAATATATCCAACCAGGTGGGCAGCGAATACTGTTATTCCTCCATGGTGGACGGGAGGGGGATTGGGAGGCTCGTCTTCAGCCGCATCCATCTCACTCCAGAGTAAGGTGCGTGTTAAGGCAGATAGTAAGGGTGTGGGGGCGTTGGCGGCATGGGGTTCGATATCCTTGATGACTGGAACTTCCAAGTAGTTGCCAGCCATCATTATACAAGCGATGCATTTTCCCAAAGCATCTTCAGCTTTGAGGTGGGTGTCTGGGAATTTAATGAATGTGGCAATGTTGGTTTGGGTTATTTTTGCTTTCAGATTCCGTGCTACTGTTACCACATTCTGGATGGCTTCAGTGACGTTTTTGTGTAAAGTTTTCATGTTGATCTTACTTTGTGCAGTAAGATTTATATGGATGATGAGAGGTGGAATTCCTCCTGAAAGTGCAGCCACAGATTTGGCGGCAGCTTTGCAAAGCAGATGGCAAGCTGGTGTGGCGGCTGCTTCTACTTCCAGCTGGTGGTCGCTGTAGAACGGTTTGGCGTTGGGTTGTAGGACATATTTCTGAGGTGGGAATTTTGCATCCCATTCTGCATTACAGAGACACTCAAGTTGCAGCGTCAGTTCTTCAATGACATTACCTGATTTGTTATTTTCATCCAATAACTCCCATGGATTTTGGTTGAATTGGATTGGGAATCAGCATACAGTTGAGGTTTGTTCAATTCATTTGAAGATGCATGGGTGTGAACTGGGATCCAATCTGATGTTTGGTTGGATGAATTATTTATGGCATTGGGGCAAGGCGGGTGCTGATTGGTGGCTGTAGGTGCAGCTGCAGCATCAGGCATTGGAGGAGGGGAAGGTAGGATTGTACCTCATGTCAGAGTTGGTGCAGGGTGGGTGGCGGATTGGTGGGCGTCAGGAAAACTTTTGGCATCAATGGAAGTTTCTGAGTATGCGCATTTGCGTTTCTAGTGGTCTAACTCAAAACAGGATGGACAAATCGTCTGTCCGCCCTCAATGCGTGCCCAGAACGGATGGTCAGGGGCAGATCATTAATCTAAATTCAACTATATGGATATTACCATAAATAAACTTCCAGTTTGATCAAATATTGACCGTTGTGCGCCTATCACAATAGTTTTCTTAATACCAATGAACTAACTCTAAATTTCCCCAGATGTTAATTATCATTAGGAATTTGAAATGTTGGGCCAAATGCCACTACCTCCTTATGAGCTTATAATTTCTTGCCGCTTAAATTGAGTAACTTTCTGGTTCCTGCCCCTACTATTGTCCTATCCCATCAGAATATAAATCTACTCATTGGGACCTCTTTTTATATGGGCATCGGAATTAGATCAAATTAGAACAGTACCCTGGAAGTATTGGTCAATACCTTCCGCTTTATTACACTAAAGAGGAGTTTAAGGAAAACCTTCAACCTTCTTTGTTGTTAAAATTAATCTAGGAAGAGAATTACACCCAATACATATGCAAATGATGCCGGCGCACTTTAAAACTAACCCATCAAATTTAGTAATTTAAAGGGATTACACTCCAATTTGGATAGACTTTCCTATTGACCAAGGACTCCAAACCATTGTTGGAACAGATATTTATCTTCATATTCCTGAAGGTTTATAAGTATTCTCCTTTTTCCTCTCCACCATTCCTGACTGCTTCCCATTGCTACGGCTAGTGCTAAGATCTAAATAATGTAAAATCCAGATGGCTATGTCTATCACCTACACTTACTCCATCAACCTGAAAAGGCATCAAAATAAGTGTATTTGTTTATGTGCTTCCAAAAAAGAAGTAACCAGGAATGCCAGTTCGCCTGTTAGTTGGAAGCATAACCCACCAGTTCAATGCTTATTGGTAAAGACCAACAAATAACTGGGTAAATTACAGAAAGGGACAACAACTCCATACTGTACTAAAAGCCGCATTTTCCCAATAATTTATATGAGAACACTCATTTTTGTGTTTTGTATGTTTGGTCAAGTGGGAGAGTTGCGTTTTGGTCTTACCAACCATTTAACCCATTTTATCTCTATATAATTTTACTTAATTTAAATGTAACAAATGATTAGACTAAGATCTCAATTACCTTACATATTCACCAGCGTTGTATGATCAAATTACTATAACATTTATTAGGCCGTATACTAATAAAATTTTTACTATAATATTTAGTGAGCTGCGTTGCCAAATTAAACATGCCAAGTTACAAGAATCCCTTCTCACGCCTCAAAACTATATATAAATAGTTTATCATTATTGATTCACCTTGGCCCTGCGGCAATGTAAACTCAAACCATTTATTATTATTACTTCTATTTTCCTTAGCGTCACTTTTAGAGAGCTAAGGAAGATTCAATTTGAATAGTTAAATAATCAACACAGAAGGGGAAGAATTACATTAATAATCTGAAGTCCTGGGCGAATATTGCAAAGGATGGTAACTCCACCAATATGCCATTCCCCAAGGGCATCAAATGCTCCCAAAATGGGCTTCTGGCAAACCATGCGAACCAGACAAAATGATAAGTGTAAGTCCCTACTGAAGGGTGTTTGAGAATGCTGCACCAATAAATGCTTTATAATACTAATTACCACTCACTTCCCTCCTTCTCTATTAAGCATAGGGTCAAAGTGAACTTCAGGGTAAAATACCTTGAGATCTTGTTGGCGACACATAAAAAGAAATAAGTTATCTTGAAAAAGAAGTTTTATCAAGCAAAAGTTTTGTCAAGGATATATCAACAATGGCTTCGCCATGGCGGAGCAGGTGGATGCCATGGAAAATGTCATTATTAAAGCCTTTGTTAAAGTTGTGACACACCATGTCAAGGTACACTGTACCCGCTGTAACTAGAGAATGACCTCTTCATTTTCTGCAAAGGTATCCATACTGATATCCCCCACAGCTTTGTTGTAACAGAGCTGATTTCAGGCTAAAAGCATATGGAAGTGTGAAGAATTTTGAGCTTTAACGTTTCCACATCATTATGGAACTCTGCAGCGGGAAGGCGATTGAAAAATTGACACCAAACCCAAAGTAGAGGTGAACCACAATTTGATCCCCTGAGTCATGCAATTCATTTTTGCTTGAGAGACAAGAATCAGACCCTTTCAGAGTGATTCCAAAGAAAGCACCACCAATCTTCCAGCACTTCCAGGCGCTTGGTCATTGAGCCCATGCATTCCCCACTTCAGGTAAGCAACAAGAGGAGGAGGATACAAAGGAGATAAACGAAACTGATGAAAACTTTAGGAAACTACAGGGTGCGACTATTTCTCTCAACAGGTGGTAACACGGTGGGTATCAAATCATCAAACCAGTTACCGCCAAGCAATGCAAAGGATAGAAAAGGCAAAGAAATAAGCGGAGGCCAGAGAAAGAGCTGAGAAAGCTAAAAAAGTGAATTATTTCTTGGAAACAATTGGCAAAGATGGAAATGCAAATTGCTTTGAGACCTTGAGGGAGATCCCTAAGGAGTCAATGTAGGCAACAGCAAACCATCAAGTGCAGGAGGCAATGCAGGGGCAGACTCTGCCTGAGGAATTATAAACGAACAGTTGCTGGGTCTGGAAAGCTTTCATAACTCCAGTCACTTACTTACAGCCTCAACAAAGAACTTTACAAAATAAGAGATATAAAATTTTCATGATAGCCCTACAACCAATAGGGCGAGAGCGGCTTCAGCTCAAATAGCTTGGTGGCTCAGAAAATCCAACTGGAAACCCAAAGCTCAAATCACCTGAATCATGAAAAATTTGGGTCAAATGGCCCATAGTTATCCAATTAAAGCATATTGCTCGGATTGGGTAAAACTGATCAAAATAGAGACAAACAACATCACATGACTGAAGGCTGCCACATCTGGGCCAAGAAAATTCAGCACCTGCAAAACCCTCTGGCTGACATCCTGGCAATACAGGAAAGGCATTGCCCAAGTAGGAGGAAGCTGAGAGGACCTATATGCTCTTCCCAAACTTCTCAACATGGCCCATTTTATGCGGATTTTTGATCAGACCAGGAAGGGAAATGAACATCAAATCCTCAGCTGTTCACCTGTGGGAGAGTACTGGCCATCACAATTACCTGGCAAGGAAATTGGTACGCCCTAGTCAACATATACGCCCCCAACATTGCATGAAAATGCTTCAACTTCATCATTGAGGTAGCTAGACGACCACTGTTAGGAGAGTGTCTATAACTCTCCAGTTCCCAGTGGGGCAGTGCTTGTTGCACAAAACCAACGCCAGGGAACTAGCCGTTAAAATCAAATTAATTATTGCTGAGCAGAGGGTACTTGAGCAATAATAATTTAAGCAGAGAAATGCTAGAATTAACCAGCCAAAATTGTCACAGTGCCCATGGAGGGAAGGGTAAACGACCCAGGTTGGAGGGTACCTGGGCAGACAAATGGTTCACGAGGTGAGAGTCAGATTGTGTTTAGGATGGCAAGATTAATGAAGTGCGAGACCTCCTTGAAGAGGTTTGCAAACAGGGTTGTTAAAAAAAGCATATAATAAAACGATATAAGGGGTAAAGGTTTATTTGGAAAGTCGACCAACAAGAAATGTTGGTCAGGGGAAAAAGTATTTAAACTCAGACGGGGAAATTGGGGTTATGCCACAGTGGTCCCAAGCAGCGACTCGCCAATAGGGCGATACTTCCATCCAATTTAGTACAATAGACTAAAACCAACTTCACTCGAGTTATTTGACTGAAGTTGAATTTGACCTGAGCGCATTATCTCATAGCAGGAACGGGTTTTAAACCCTTGTTATGAAACTAAGCAAACAAAACCATCCGCCTTAATTTGGTAGATAGTTTATTTTAACGCTTAGGCAGACATCAGGGGCTGGGCGCTTGGCGCACCACTGGTCCCAACCTGGGCATATTTTGCTTGGACCCAGCGTTGGTCCAGGGTGTTCTTCAGGTCAGGAAGGGCCTGCAACCTCACCTTATGGGCCTCCAGACGCCCAGCCTTGTCTTTGGGGTTAACCCCCACTATTATGTCATGTTCACATGACATTACCCTCTCCTCCTGATGGGGCTCAACCCCCCCTCCAGGGGCTTGCGCCAGGGAAAAGTTCTTATGGGTGGGGGCCAACTTCATGGCGGCGACGGTTATTTGGGGTTGGGATCTGGCAGCTTGGAGAAACCGCTGGTGGAAGGCAGCAATTAGATCTTGGGCATGCACACAGTCGCGTGCTGGAACTAAACTGTTTTCAGCAGCATCAAAGCCCTTCCAGGATACCAGGTATTCAAGTCTTCATTTGACACGGCGGGAGGCAACTGTCTCTTCCACCTCCCACTCTGGCGCCCCATCCACGAGATAGGCCTTAGGATTCTCTGGTGGGGGCCCTCAAACAACGTGAGTTTGCTCTCATGGAACACCGAGAAGATCCAAAATGATGGGGGAAGATCCAGCTGGTATGAGGCATGGCCCACCTTTCTAACAACGCGGTAAGGTCCAATCCTCTTAGGCCCAGCTTTTTGCAAGGCTGCTTGATAGGGATGTTACGTGCATCAAGCATTACGAGATCCCCTTCCTTGTATGCAGGACCTACTCGGCGCTTCCCATCAGTGTTCTCCTTATAAACCTGCATTGCCGCCTCTAAGCTTGTGGAAACCCCCTGGTGGACCTTCTTGATGGTCTTGGCAAATTCCACCACAGCTTCAATCTTTGACCCACAACTGGGCTCCATGTTAAAGGCGGGGTTAAAGCCATGTCTGGCGAAAAATGGGGAACGGCCAATTGAAGAGTGCAAGGTATTGTTGTAGCTAAACTGGGACATGGGAAGGTGAGAAGCCCAATCTGCATGATCTGCGGCGGTGTAACTCCGCAGAAACTGTTCCAAGCATTGGTTCACTCGTTCTGTCTGCTCATCTGATTGGTGATAATAAGCAGTTGAACGGCAAGGGCGAATCTGAAGAGCCTTACACAATTTTTTTCCAAAAATGGAGGTGAATTGGGGTCCCCAGTCACTGATAATCTCTTGGGGAACCCCATGAAGTGCAAACACATGGGCGACGAAAAGCCTAGACATCACAGCTGTGGTTATCGTGGTTCTGCAAGAAATGAAGTGGGCAAACTTTGTAAACCGGTCCACCACCACCATGATGGCATCATAACCATCTGAGACTGGTAGCTCCACAATGAAATCAACTAAGAGGAAAGTCCAGGGCCCATCAGCCTTTTGAACTGGTACCAACAACCCTGCTAAAGGTTGACGGTTGTGTTTCATCTGGTTTCACACCAGGCACTCCTTACAATACCGCCCCACCTGAGCAGGCAAGCCCTTCCAATTGTAGGTGCGGCGTATCAACTCCAAGGTCTTTGCTTTCCCCGGATGCCCAAAGGTAATTCCATCATGATGGTCCTGAATAATGTCCAGGCGCAGTGGCCCAGCAGGTACAAAGGCGCCCCTGGAACCACACCATCTCATCCTTTATGTGATAGCCTCTGGATAGATCCTCTTGATTTGACGCGCTTTTTGCAAGGACCATGGCATATTCGCCTGACAGAGGCTGAGAGAGGACGACCTTTCTAAACATACCATATTCCTCCACATTTTCCAGAGGTGCAAGCGCTGGTCCGTTGGCCAGGGGAGAGGGAAGCAGCGACAGAATTTTACTTGGAGGTATCATAACCTGGGTGTTGAGCACCTCTACCTCCTTGGGATCAGGGGCTAAATCAGGGTTGCGGCTCAAAGCATCCGCCAAACCATTATCCTTGCCCTTGGTGAACTCATATGTGAATGCGAATTGGGCAAGGGTCTCATGCCAACGGGTCTGCCGTGGGGTAGGACATGAGGCGCGCGGTAGTACAGCAAGGCACGGTGGTCTGTCCATACACTGAATGGTTGGGTAGAGCCATGCAAGTGGTGACGCCAATAAGTCGGCGCCTCCACCACTGCTAGTAACTCCTTGTCATAAACGGCGTAATTCACCTCTGGAAAAGACATCTTCCTAGAAAAATATCCCACCGGATGCTCTATCTCATCTTTGCCTACTTGTAACAAGACAGCCGCTATGGCGAAGTTGGAGGCATCAGTTGACACAATGAACTCCTTGGAAGGGTCAACATGGCGAAGAACAGTCGTGGATAATAGGGTGCACTTAACTTCTTGGAAAGCATCTTCCAAAGTGGGGGACCACTGAAGCACCTTGGCACCGCTAGCCTTGTATAGGGGAGCCGCCACCTCAGACAGATTGGGAGTGAACTTCTAGAGGAACGTGAACGTCCCCAAAAAGCTCCTTAATTTCTTAACTGAAGTAGGGTAGGCCACTCACGAATCGCCTTCTCCTTGTCTGTAGTTATCATGTGTCCTTGGTCGAACACAACGTTGCCCAGAAACGTGACCTGGGACTTAAAGAACTCGCACTTTGATATTTTCAACATAAGGCTGGCTGCCTTTAACCGCTCCACCACCTGCCATAGGTGACCTGCATGGGATTCCTGATCAGGGGAAAACACCAGGATATTATCCATGTAAGCGACCGCGCATACCCCTAACAGGTCCCCCAACGCTGCATCAATGTGGCGTTGGAAGATAGCAGGAGCATTCTTAAGCCCAAAGGGCATGACTCAAAACTGGAAGATCCCTTTTTGGGGGCAGAAAACAGTCAACCACTCTTGTCCCTTTTTAATCAGAATCTGATTGAACGCGTTGAGGCAATCCAACTTGGAGAAGACCTTCGCCTTCTCCACATAGCGTGCAATCTGTGAATCCAAAGGGATGGGATGGAGGTCTGGTACAGTAACGTTATTGAGGTTCCCATAGTCTACGCATGGGCGTAAGGTACCATCAGACTTCTCCACAAAAAGTAAGGGGGAGCATACAGGGGAGGTACGCTGAAAAATTGCACCCTTGGCTAACTGTTCCTTTACCCACACATCCAACTCCTCTTCCTGCCGGACAGTCAATGGGTAAACAGGAGAAGAGATATGCACTAGATCCACTGTGAGCTTGAAATCACAATCAAACTCAGAGTGCTCAGGGAGTGCGTTGACAGATGCTGCATCAAAAGAAGATTCCAAACCCTCCAAGCAAGAGGGTATAGGGATTTCCAATGAGGGCTTCTGCATTGAGGCAAGGATACAAGGGATACGGTGGGGCCAATGGGGCAATCTGCCAGGGGCGTTTTCTTCTGACAAAGGCACAACAAATGTGCGACCATTCTTCATGGTGAGAGACAAGGTATTCTCCTTCAGGTTAGTTCTTACGTCAAACTTCCGCCACCATTCCACACCCAAAATGATAGGGAACAGGAGGTTTTTGATTGCACTGAAGTGATCAGACAAGTATACTTGCCAACCTGATAATCCACTATTCCAATGATCTTCAGAGTGGGAATACCTTGGGACGCCCCTCCTCTAACCACATCACCTGGAAAATAACTCAGCCTAAGGTAGTCGGCTAAGTACTGGTCCATATAGTTTCCAGTAGCGCCAGTATCCACCAAAATAGTAGTGTTAAGTTTCCCTAAAGGCGAGGAGAGGGTGGCAGTCAATAGAAAATACCCAGAATGTTCTTTATTTATGGAAGATAATGACAACACTTCACCAAAGTTCTCATCATCTAGCTCAAGCCTGCACACAGAATGGGTTTGGGAATCAAAAAAGGGGGTGGGATATTTGGCCACTCTTAATACTGAGACTACATACCCCACCATGCCTTCTGCAGGTGTTATAATTGATTATATTTTTAAACGCAGTGCCTTTTACACTTTCTGAGTGCGCCTAATCATGGTAGAGGTCAACCGTGGGTTCTTAGGGGTAATTTGATATACCAGAATAGGGTCCTTATCCAGGCCATGTGAACTAATAAACAGTTCAAAAATAGAGTCCAGGTTTTCGTTATAAAACGCGTTTTCTGACGCAAATGACCCTATCTTTTGATCTGCAACAGAATGCTCGATGTTATCCAAGGCCAACACCCTCAGGCCCATCTGCACTGATTCTGCTGACATTGTCTGAATGCGCCAGTGAAGGGAAACTTGTTTTTCAGAATGGAATTTGATTAATTTGGTGGAAAGTTGTGAAAATACAACATTTGGACATCAAAGTGTTCGAATCCACCAGGTATGAATATGAAGGGTGGATACTTTCCAGTCAGAGGCAACCAAATTAACGTCAAGTTGCTCCAACCTTCAGGAAAAAGAGTAAACAGCGATATGGTTAATGATAGCTGGAGCCCACAACTGACAGCCACTGTTTCCACTTCAGAAAAGTTCCACACAGAAAAAGTTTGTGCACATAAGAAAAAAAGGTTTGTCGACTAATGTAAGGAGAGTGTCTGTAACTCTCCTGTTTCCAGCGTGGAGGTGCTTGGTGCACAAAGCCAACGCGTGGAAACTAGCCGTTAATACTAAAGCTACTAGTGCTCAGCAGAGGGTGCTGGAGCAATAATAACTAAAAGCAAAAAGCGCAATCAGGAAACACCCAAAAACGATGAGGTGCACAAGAAGAGGATAGGTAAACGGACCAGGTTGGAGGGGACCTGGGCGAACCAACGGTGCACTTGGTAAAGGTAAGATTGTGTTCAAAATGGCAAATTGAATGGGGCGTGAGACCTCCTTGAAGGGGTCCGTGCACATAAACTTTTGTAATAAAATTTAAAAAAAACGGTAAAATGGGGAATTTTTATTTGGGAAGTCGACCAACAAGGAATGTTGGTCAGGAAAAACGTAATTAAGCTCAGATGGGGAAATTGGGGTTATGCCACAGTGGGCCCAAGCAGCGACTCACTAATAGGGCAATACTGCCATCCAAGCTAGTAGAATAGGCCAAAACCAACTTCACTCGAGTGATTGACTGAAGTTGGATTTGACCAGAGCGCGTAATTTTGTAGATGGAATGGGTTTTGAATCCCCATTCCTTGAATAACCAAACCAAACCAAACCATCCACCTTTATTTGGTAGATAGTTCGTTTTAATGCTTGGCCTGATGTCAGGGGCTGGGCACTTGGCACCCCACTAGGACCAACCTGGGCATATTTTGCCCTTACCCAGCGCTGATATAGGGTGTACTTTAGGTCTGGGAGGCCCTGTAGCTTTACCTTTTGGGCCTCCAGGCGCCCAGCCTTATCTTTGGGGTTGGTCCCCACTATTATGTCATGTGTAAATGACACTCAATACAGTTTAAATACTGACTAGTCAGATATTGAGATGGATCGTTTTTCCCTGCACTGACACTAATAAAATTCATATAACCCAACTTTTATTTATTAGTGTTTTTTTCTTTTTATTTTATAAATCTGTTGTGGAAGCCAGCGGCGTTCAAGCACCAGCGAGCATCAAAACAGCTGGATTTCTTGAGCTTCTCTTGCATTATCATGAAGGTCATATGTCAAGGTGAATAAATGTTCTTTTTTAGCATCATGATGGGCTAATGAAACTGAGGGTTCATGACGCACACCTAAACATAGAAATGCAGGGGCACATGGGTCTCAATAGAGTAATACACCATAAAGAAACAAAATTTAGCCCAAGTCACCCACCTGGACCAAAATGATCAGCCATATGATGAAGCAACGCATAAAAAATATGGAACTTTGTAACACGTGACCTACTTCATCTGAAATTTAAAGCACATGTTTTGTAATTCTTACATGGAACCTACTGAACAGCTGAGAGGTACAACTCTACCCACAAGTCCTGTAAAGTGTGCGGCGTAACTGAAACCCTGGTTTATAGGCTGAAGGATTGCACAGCGGCCCAGTAAGTCTGAAAACGGCATGGCCACTGATAGCAACCAGCTGAGAACCCTCCAAACTTACCCCCAATCACAAATTTCTTTATGATTAAAATTAACTTGCTCAACTCAGGATTTCTTCAGGTGGTTACTTTCACATTGGCCTCTTGAACAATCCATACTTTATATTGAGACGATGCAAAAACAAAATCCAAACCTGAAAAAATGAAAAATCAGTTCAAAAAAATAATTAACTCATTTAACCTTTGGCTGTTAGTGATACAAGTCCATGCCAACTTCAGAAAATAGTAAAGAACTGCCTTTCACTCCCCTTCCTATGTAATCTCTTGGAACTTCAAATATTCCTTCATGCCTTTGAAGATGCACTGAACATATGATGCAAACCCCATCTAACACAGACAGTTTAAATGAGACCACCCGCCACAACATTCTCAACCAGTAACAGGTTTAGGTCGCGGCCCCTTAATAAAACTTTATCCCTCCTCTATTCAGTGTGGCATATTTGTACCAAGGTCAGATAATCTCATCTCAAATATATTTTTATATTATTAATATAATAGCTTCTCTTTTTCCTTGGCATAACTTTTAGTGAGTTAAGGACGATTTAAATTGGAGTTGAACTTCTCAATAATCAATAAATAAGTGGAAGATGTACACCAATAATCAGAAGCCCTGGATGAACATTAGAAAGGATGGTAAATCCACCAATATGTTGTTCCCTCAAGGTTATCAAATGCTCCCACAAGGAGTTAGTGGTAATCCATGTGAATCAGACCAAATGCCAATCTCAAGTCCCTATTGAAGGGCACTTGAAAATGCTACACCAGTATATGCTTTATAATAATATCCGCCACTCACTTTTCTCCTCCCCTGTTAAGCATGTAGTTAGAGTAAACTTCCAGAGGCGAACACTAAGAGATCTTATTGGCAATAACAGAAAAAAGAAAAGTTTAAATTTGAATTTTTGTTTCTCTATGCAAAATTTTGTCAAAAATTGATCAACAATAGCTTTGCCAAGACTGACCAGGTTAACGCCACGTCCCAAGTCATTATCAAAATCACTGTAAAAGGTGTGACCCACCGTGTCAAGGTACAACTTACCTTCTGGAACAAGGAAAATGACCTCCTTATTACATTTGAAGATAGCTAACTGATCTCCCCTGTGACTGTCAAAGAGGAGATGATTAAGGCCTTGAGGCATATGGTAGAGTAGAGCAATTTGAGATTTAATAATTCCACCTCATGGCGGACTCTGTAATAGGAAGGCTATTCAGTTATTGACCCCAAACAATAGTTAGAGGCTAACCTCAACTTGATCCCCTGAGTCGTACAATTCATTTTTCTGGAGGGACAAGAATCAGATTCTTTCAGAGTGCCTCCTGAGAAGGCGCCAACAATCAGCCACAACATCCAGGCGCTTAGTCATTGATCCCGTGCTTGCCCTGCTGCAGGAAAGCAACAAGAGGAAGAGGATCAAGAGTTGATGGATGAAACTGATGAAAGCTTTAGGAAACACCAGGTGGCGACAACCCCATTCAGCTGGGGTAGCACAGTGAGTACCAAATCATTGAACTGGTTACCACCAAGCAACGCAAAGCAGATGAACAGGCAAAGTCACTGGTGGAGGCCAGAGCAAGAGCTGAGGAAGTTATAAAAAGTAAATCAAACCTCTGTTATGAACAACAATGATGGAGATGTAACTGCTTTGAGATTTGAGGGAGGTCCCCTGAGGAGTCAATAGAGGGGACAGCAGACCAACAGGTGCAGAGGAAATGCAGGGGCAAATGATGCCTGCAGAAACCAGATCTTAAATGGGTCAGCTCAGGCCAGCTTCAGTAACTCCAACCATTTACTTATGTTCTCGTCAAAAAATGCACAAACATAGATACAAAAAGTTTCGTGATGGCCCTACTACTAATAGATGATGAGCAGCTTCAGCTCAAATTAGCTTGGTGGCAAAGTAAACCCATCTGAAAACTTGAAGCTCAAATTGCCTGAATCATGATGGTATTAGTCAAATAGCTTAGAGCTATCTTATTAAGGCGAACTGGGTTGATTGGGCAACCTGATTACAATAGGGATGATCAATATTGCATAAATGAAGACCGCCACGTCCTGGGCCAAGATATTTAGTACATGAGAAACCCTATGACTGACATCCTGGTGATCCAGCAAAGTTATTGCCTAAGGGGATGAATCCAAGTGGAACTGGATGCCCTTTCAAACTTTTAAATTGATCTACACATTCAGGTTCGTGATCAGACCAGGCAGGGACACTATCATCACATCATTGACTGATCACATAGTGGGAAGAGTTCTGGCCGTCACCAACACCTGGCAAGAAAATTATCAAGCCCTAGTCAACAACTATGCCCCCAACATCCCAAGTGAATGCGCCAAATTCTGAAATGTGTTGGCTAGACTACCATTCCTGGATGACAGCATTCTGCTAGAGGAATATGGACTTTTGGCTCACGAGGGCCATAGACAGATGGCCCTCAGAAAATGACACCCCCGATGCCACCAGGAATTATCATCTCTCATTGCTGCAATGGGAGTCATTGATGCACGCTAAAATGCTGCTGACTCACTAGCACATGATAAGGCCATATTTTAAGAGGTCAAACTGCTTTGATGATGCGCATTAACCTTTTCTGCATTTTGGTAACCCTAAAACATACAATATACCAATTTGAAACAATTAGCATCACCTAATTGGACCATTGGTTGGTAAGGATCACTTTGAGGTCATAGATGCAGGCACAACCTCGCCCCAAATGGGAAAATATCCACTCACAAACAACAAGTAACTCTAACTTCGCTCACTAATTAGTGATGTGTACCATGCCCCACTATGTAAGGGAACCCCTCAGAGAGATCCAATTAATACCTGGGTGCGCCTGAAGGCTGAAATGTTCATTGCCATAAAACGCGCTCCACCAGGTTTGTCATGTTCACATGACTTTATTGAGGGAACCAACTGCCTAGATGAAGCTGGACGTCAGAAATCAAAAAAAGGTCAAGCTTCAGGACCTATCTGATCTCAAGAACACTGCGGACCAACGCTGGGTGCAGGTCAGATATGCCCAGGTTGGTCCCGTGGAAGTGCATTATATTCAGCCATGTATAACAGTGATGGCGTTAAAACAAACTACTTACCTTTTTAACCACGATGATTTGATTATTTTGTTAGGAAAACATAGTTTTGAAACCCGTTCAATTTTCAAAATTAGTAGCTCAGTCAGCTTTGCCTTCAATTAATAAACTAAGTTTGGTCAATATCTAAAAGTACCCTACCCAATGGAATCGTGCACTTATTGGTCACATGGGCTTAGCACCACTTCCGCCAATTGATGATTCCCCAGTAATTGTTTAAGTATGATTTTTCAAGGACAACCTTTTTTGTTGGTCACATTCCTTTAAATAATGTCCCCCGCTTGTTTACTTTATTTCAAATTATGGTCACTAGTGTGAACCTGTGCATGGATCTCCTCAAGAAGATTTTTAACAACGTTGGCCGCCCTATTATCAATAAAGTATCTACAAGATCAAGTGCACCATTTGGCACCTTGGTTCCCTCCAAACTGTGGCACCCAAACCCACCAGCACTTAACTCTGCTTGGTTATGGACTCCTCTTGGGGCCCACCCAAGTGTTCCGGCTTATTTGTTTCCAACTACTTTACACCGCGTTATACACCCTTTCACAGGGTTACTTTGGCTCTGGCGCCCTTCATGGTGTTCTTTTTATCATAATACTGATGCCGAGTTTCCTGGATTGGTGGCTTTGCACTGTACACCATCTCGCTGTGAATTGGAGAGTTATAGACACTCTCCTGACAAGGAGGGACTTGGAAGAGGCTTCAGCTCTTCAGAAGGCAATCAACTGTCAAACATCTAGCTAGGAATGCCCCCACACAGGACGCAATACTAACTGGTTGAGGGAATGGGTGTGGATGACCCTCAAAATCCAATGTTTCAGCAAACAAGCCCATGAGTGGCTCCATTACAGGCAGGGCAAAGATTATGGCTGAGGGTGAGAAGTCATCCAGATACATCATGTGCTATTCCAACATCTAAAAATCCTAGACCTGATGTGAATTTCTTACCATTCATACAGCCCAGTAACTTGCACTCCAGAGGTGCTAGCATAAGTAACCCATGACTGCTATATTAATATACTCAAACGAGGGCGCTTTACCTCAAGACATTGAGACATTTCTTGAGATGGCGGACCCCTCACCCTGGATACGTCAGCCCTCACAGTACCATGAATAAAGGAAGAACTCAACGCGGATATTAGGAGTATACTCCAGCAGAAGAGCCTAGGACCCAGTGGGATCCTATATGAGATGATCTCAGCGTTCCAAGACCTGCTAAGCCATATCCTCCTAGCAGCGCTCAATATTTGCCTGGATGAAAACAGGCTGTTGTCAGGGGAACGAAGCCCTGCTTATCCTCATCTACAAAAAAGGTGACCGTCAATTACTCAACAACTGGCGTCCAAACTTGTTGATTAATTCTGAAACAAAATTTTTGTTAAAAATACTGGCGCGCCATCAGGGTTCTACTAATATGGACTTTGTCTCTTCAAACCAGCATAGGTTATCCCAGCAGGAGCATCTGGGACAATAACATGGTCAACAACGTCAAGCAGTCAAACTCTAGTGGGGCTTTAGTATCCTTGGATCATCAAAAGACTTACGATAGAGTAGACTGGTCATACCTGCTTTGCTGTATGTAATGAGCACATTTGCCATGTAAGTTCATTGACTGGGCCATGAAACAAACAACAACAAACAGCATGTCAGTCCTAGGCCTTGTTTTCAATCAGCTTGTATCTCCCCTCAATGTGGTGTGCGGCAAGGGGACTCTTTTATCCACTTTTGTACAGCCTGGCCTTAGATGCAGTACTACGGGCAGCAGAAGTAGAGCTGGAATTATCATTTTGTGCAGGCTACCGCCGCTGAAAGCTTTGGCATATAGTGAGATGATGCAGTATTTGGTATTTCAAGCATGGAGGACTTGGAAGCTCTCAAGTCAATCATACACTAATAAAAAAGCTAATGCCTTGTGGTTAAATAAAACAAAAATGGAAAATTACCTGTTGGTGGCTCATTAATCATCATACTAGCCCAAAAAGGCGAAATTCAATATGAGGATCGCCACAAGGGTCCATCTGCCCCCACGCAACACCACCACTCAGCCAGAAATTGCAACTGGGATGGGAAACACTCAGACTATATATACCAATCACCAATGGCATCCAAGGAAAAATAATTTTATGTTAAAAATACACATCTGAAACCCAATTAATTGTAATCTCAAAAACCGCATATAAAACTGCTACGTGGAAAAGTCATATTGGATGCAAAAAATCAGAAGCCAGCTAAAATTGTCAATAATGATGTCACTGAGTCACAAGAGAGTAATTTCAATGCAGAAATTTATCTAATTCTCAAGCAACTAATGCAATTTTTATGCAGGTCTCATATTTTACATAAAAATAATTTAAAAAGATGATAAATCAACTAACTTAACCACAATTTAAATAGTTTAGATAATTTAAAATTCAATATCAATGTTTCAGAATACAATATAAGTAATTTCAAAAATTTAAACTCAATTACCAAAGGCTGAAATCTTTATTAAATAACTATGTAATGGAAAGTGTCCCATTTTTAGCAATCTAGTAAAAATGAAAAACTGAATTGTATACAATTTGGTGTCATTTCTAGTACACCCATCCACCCACCAAGACCATTATGAATTAAGAAACCAGGAAGAATCAAGGCTTTATTTTGAGTGTTGTATTAAGGTGACCTCGTGCAACACCTGGGCATTTTCCTGAACCTCAACTGGCTGGACTTGTCAGGCATTGAGGATGGGCTCATTAGGAAGCTCACGTTCTGCAGCATTGCACTCAGAGTGAGAAACATGGGACTCATGGGGAGAGTTTCAGTCACAAACTTCCTTTACTCTCAATCCTTTGGTTCCCAGCTGCAATTGTTCCCTTTTCCTCAGATTTCCACAACCGCATCAGGACCTTGCTGAAGTCGTGGTTATGGGATGTTAAGAGAGCCTTGATCAGAATATGTCTGCTCCACTGCCCAAGAGCGCAATGGGTCTAGACTCAATGAACATGTTGTGCAATCAGAGAAAATCTTTAGTAAGTGGATAGTCAGAGTGACAATCACATCCCCTATGATAAACCACTTGTCCCATGCTTTTAGAATCAACCTGGACAGAGACCTTTGACTTTCTAACCCCACAGCAAAGACACCCTTCTAGAATACCTGTCATCTAACCCAAGTGCCCATGGCCTACACCAATAATTGATCTTTTCCTGCACAACCCTGAAAGTCATACATTGAGATGAAAGGCTGTTCCCGCTCAGAATCACAATGGGCTAATGAAACTAAGGGTTTGTGATGCATGTATATACTCAAGAACGCAGGAGCTTTCAGAACTCAGTAAAGGAATATCCCCAAGGACCTGAACCATAGCCTGAGTTAAACTCCTGGACCAAAATTACCAGCCATATGACAAAAAATGCAGAAAAAATATGGAACTTCAAGAAACTTGACCTGCTTCACCCAAAAACCAGAACACACATCTGAGATGCTTACATGGGCCCTACCAAACAGATTAGAGGTCCAATTTCACATTTAAGCCCTGTAAAGTGTGTGGTGCAACTGACACCCTGATTCATAGACTGAAGGAGTGCCCAGAAGCTTGACTAGTCTGTAAACTGGTATGGCCACTGATAGCACCAGGATGAAAACCCTCCAAACTTTGTCCAATTACAAATTTCCTCACTTTTATTATTGACTCACCTGTCCATAATTGCTTTAAGTTATTTTTGCACTGTTCTCAAGTAAAATCCATGCTATCTACCTTGATGTGATATAAAATTTCGCCCTAAAACTGACCAAAATTAAAAATCAGTTCAAAAAAATATAATTAAGTTATTCAACTAACAACTATTTGGCAATCAATTCTGTGACAACATTAGAGGATAGTACAGCACTGACTTTGGCTTTCCTTCCTATCTGTCAACTCAGATCTGCAAATAAGCCTTCATGTCAGAGAAGATGCGCTGAACAACTCATGCAAGCCCCACTTAACACCTCCAGGCTAATGGGAACTCCCACCCTGATGTTCTCACATGATACCCTGGTTCAGGTCGAGGCCAATTCTTAAATCTTTCTCTCCCTCTTTCTTTTTTGTAGCATTTTTGTCCCAAGATCAGCCCACCTCAAATAAAATCTTTTGTATTTATTGTGGGGAAGGCCGACCAGGGGACTGACACTTTCCAACAAGACACGAAGAAAACAAAACGTAGTAACAGTGGGGGCACCCCAGAGAAGCAATGCTATCTCCTGTTGCCAGCGGGAACGCCACTACAGGGAGGAGGGGGAACGTGTAAAGGGGCGGGGCTCACAATTGAGCACATGTGGAGGAAGGGGTCAGAGTTTATGAACTAAACTGGGAACCAGGAGGAGACCAAATGATGGCGACGTGGAGGGAGGTATCCAAAACATCCACTCTTGAAAGTGGTCCACTAAGTGGGACTGGAACCGGTGGACAGCTTCTGGGAGGGTGGGGGTGAAGCCTGCAATGGCATCCAAGACAATCATGTGGATGGTCCACATGGCGATTGCAACCACCAAAGCATGGAGGGAGGATGGAAGAGGGGAGGCCATAGATAAAGCAAACATATCCCTAGACAAACTGAAGGGATGTGCCTGATCCTGGCAAAGCAGAAGTTGCACCTCACGCCATATTGCTTTAGAGGTAGGGCACTTCTCCAGGCGGTGAAACAGCATTCCATAAAGGCCACACACGACGCAGGATGAGTGTAAAGCGTTAGAGCGCTCATCAATATGGTACACCCGCCTCAAGCAGCGCCACACATAGGAATGGATATGAGGCAGCAGCAGAGGGTGGTGGGCGTAATTCCAAATTGTCTTCTGGGTTTTAAGGGAATAAGGGATGTCCATCATGTCCAGGTAGTCCACCCTGGATAGGACATGGGGTCTTGTGGGTATCAAGCCATCCAGAATGGGTAGCCCCTGTACCTCCTGTGTGAACCGAGGAGAGGGGCGCC
>JAKSZP010001766.1:0-76168 GCA_022478985.1 Massospora cicadina
CCCAACATCAAAGCCTGTCTGGAAAATTCTGGATAGGGGGAGCTGGTCCAGACTGGCCTGCTCCAGAAATCAGATTAGGATATGGCTTGGATCTCAAACCAGGGCCTGAACGGCTCAGACCATTTGCTCCAATGCTCCAAAACAGATCCAGGGAGTTCAGATCACCTGAGTAGTCAAATCAAAGGATTGCTCAAATTATGAATAATCCGATCCAAGGACCCCTACCTCCTGGAATGAATTCAGACCACTTGTACCGTGCAAACAGGATGACTCAGGTCACCAGAACCTGAATTGGTAGTTATAACTTGGTTTGGCCCTAAGAATCTAAGAAAATTTGCAAAAGTTTTCTTGACTTTTGCCAAAATCTGGAGCAGCATTCTAACCCCCTCTGAGCCAGCCAACCAAATCCCATAACCAACCCCTTAACAACCAATCCCTCAATACCTCCTCCATGCATTTAACCCAGTTTTTAAGACAATTGCCCCAGCTGGGGGTAGTTGTTGGTTTATTCTCTTTTTTTCACTTAATAAAAATCCAAATTCCTTATCTAGCTTGTCACAGCCTCCATATACCATTTTAATTTTACAAAAATTCTGCCAATTGATCCAATGAAACATGCTATCACCCAAGTCCTCCTGCCAATGTTTGCTGATTGGGTTATCCAGACACTCAATCCTGCCATGTGGCAGTAGATCATGAACGTGATAATCTGCCTTGACCCCAACATTGAATCTGCTGTTTTGTTCATTTTTGTGAATCCATTTAACAAAGACCATTCCATCCATTTGGTTGCTGAGTCCTCCAAAATTGCTCCCTGGCTAGAGAAGCACCTGAGCGCCCCCACCCCACCACTTATGGACTTGGCTTCCATAGCTGCCTCAGCCACTGCTGTCTTGGCCCACCAGTGAGACCTAGAGCGCTCCCTCCAGGGGAAGCTCATTTCCAACCCCTCTCATGGGTCCTACTATGTCTCTGCCCACAGTCCTAACCATGTGGCAGCCTCTGTGCTGCCCCTCGCTAGTGTGCAAGCCCCTTATCCAAATCTGAAGGCTAGCAACTGTGAACCCTGGAGGAGTCATCATCCTCCCTGCCTCTTCCACCCTTGGGGGTTGCCCATGCAAGACTTGCAGTTGCCTCCAATGCAACCATCTGGTTTGCCCTGGGAGCCTTCAGTATGTTACTGAACTTTTACTTTCCTCACATCTCCCATAAAACCCCACTTTTATTAGTCACTTGGACCGCTATACCTTTAGCATTCTGGGCCCTCCACTGGGTGCTTGCGCACCCTGACTGGGAGCCCACTCTAGTTCTTCTTAGCTGAATCTGTGACATTGACTGTCCAAGATTCTTATCTCTTTATCTTAATAAATGAAGAGGGTTTTTTAGGGAAATTCAGTTCTTAACTCTTTATCTGGCACCTCAGAAAAACAGCATTCTTATCAATGAACTTATCCTTAAAAAGTCACACCAATAATGATTTTATCACTTATCCATCCACCTAGTCAGCGTCAACTGCTGAATAAATTATGACCCTTTATGGGCTGGTTTCTAACGTAGCATTTCCCAGCGCTTTCAATTAACCCCAGTAGATTAACCTTTACAAGCTAGCAACCATACTTGGTAATGCGATAGCTTCCCATTTATTTCAGGCTGCATAGCCCAGGCTAACCTACAAGTTATGTCATAAAAAGTGCTTTGATCACTTAAGTAACTCTGATAACCACCCTTAATAATTGGTGACAAAGCCAATCAATCCACATAATGATTTTATTTGTCAAACATTAAATAAAAAATTGAACATAATTATATATACTGTCAGGGATCATACCCAACAATCCACAAAAAGTCATCAAAATCATAATCAATTTCAATATATAAGATTAAAATAATGGCTCATAGGTGAATATCTTAAACAATAGCTATAAAAATATCAAAAATTCCAACGTCCTTTAATGTTGCTTAATATTGAGCCAACTAAAGTAGGATATGACAGATTATAAATTGTATCTGTCACAGCTGTTAGAGAGTTGGCTAATAAGAACTAGACTGGGCTCCCAGTTGGGGTGCACAAGCACCCAGTGGAGGGCCCAGAATGCCAAAGACATAGCGGTCCAAGTGACTAATAAGAGTGGGGTTTTATGGGATTTGTGAGTAAAGTAAAAGTTTAGTAACGTACCAAAGGCCCCCAAGGCAAACCAGATGGTTGCATTGGGGGCAACTGAGAGTCTTGCAGGGCAACCCCCAAGGGTGGGAGAGGCAGAGAGGACAACAAATCCTCCAGATTTCACAGTTGCTGGCCTTTGGATTTAAGTAGGGGGCTTATGCACCAGTGAGAGACAACACAGAGGCCACTGCGTGGTTGGAAGTGAAAGTGGAGGTAGAGTAAGACCCACAGGAGGGGATGGAACTGAGCTTCCTCTAAAGGGGGCACTCCAGGTTCCACAGGTAGGCTGAGCCATTGGCAGCTGAGGCAGTTATGGTTTTCAAGTCCACAAGCAGCGGGGTGGGGGCACTCAGGTGGTGCTCTAGCCAGGGAGCTATTATATAGGACTTGGCAACCAAATGGATGAAAGCGTTTCCATTAGATGGAAGCACAGTAACAAACAAAACAATGGTTCATTGTCAGGGGTGAGGCAGATTATTGCATTTACAATCTACTGCCATGTGGCAGGTTCAAGTGATTGGATAACCCAGTCAGCAACTATTGGCTTGCTGGAATTGGGCAACGGCATGTTTTTTTGGATCAATCAGTGAGGTTTTTATAAAATTAATAAGGAAGATGGAGGCTGCGCTAAGGTAGATGGGGAATTTAAATTTTTTTAAGTGAAAGATAAGAGAATAACCAACAACTGCCCCAGCCAGGGAAGTTGCCTTAAAAACTGGGCAGAATGCATGGGAAAGGTATTATGGGATTAGCCATTTGCGGTTTAGTTATGTGATTTAGTTGGATGGCTCAGAGGGGGTAGAATGATGCTTCAGATTTCAGCAAAAATCAAGAAAACTTTTGCAAATTTTTCTGGATTCTTGGGGCCAAACCAAGTTGGTATTACCAATCTGGGTTCTGGTCTTCTGAGTCAGCTTATTCACGTGATTTGGGTGTTCCAGATTCATCCCAGGAGGCAGGAGCCCTTAGATGGATTATTTGCAACTCAAACTGATCCCTCAAATAGAATACTTGTGCAATCCAAACTCCCTGAATCCATTTTGGAGCATTGGGGCAGATAGTTCAAGTTGTTTAGACCTGATTTAAGATCTGAGCCATACCCTGATTTTCTTTCCAGTGAAGGCCAGTCTGAACTGGTGCCTCCAGTCTGGAATTTACAAACCAGGCTCCAATGTTGGAAAATGCTGTTTCCCCAAAATTCTGGTGTAGTTTGTCTGGGGAGTGGGTGGTTCCAGGGCCTGTCCATGCCCCCTGGTGTGCGCAATCTCCCTGCAGACTCCTTCTATCAAACTTACCAGGTATGAGGAGGGGGGAAGAGGTGGGAATGGGGTATCTTTGGGGGAAGGCAGTCACCCAGCGCTCATCTATCACATGAGCTAGGTCACTCAGTTGTGATATAGGGTCCACTGGAGCCTTGTGACCCCTTTTTTATTTAAAAGGGGTGTTGATCCCTATCCAGTTGCAAGGGCTGGTCCCCAGGACTTACACTACCCTTTCCTTTTTTGAAAGGGAGGATTCCTTCCCTAGGAGCATGGACCAAAGTATAATTCTTGTTCCACTCTGATAGCTTTAAGGCCAGGATGGCTGCAATTTTTGGAGGAGAGTGGGGGCTATTGGGTGGGAGGTGTGGAGATCCTCTATCAGGTCCTTGCAGTTTGTACAATTGTGCGCATTCACCCTGCTGTTCTCATATGAGGGGTAATCTTTCCAGGTGATCAATTACTAAACGGATCAGTGAAACTTCAGGAAGCCAAAATGGCCTCCATTTCCACTTCCTGAGATTTCCTGACAACGATTGGCTTTGGGGATGTTAGCCTTTCCCCCTTAAAGGGGTTATGAGGGAGATGTGGAAGACATTGTGCTGCTTTCAGTGCATGGGCAGTCTCAAGTGTAGGCTCCATTGCCTAAATCCTTCTCAACCTCAAAGGGTTTTGAGCATTTAGCTGCAAGCTTACAGGTGGGGAATTTCAGGGTAAGGTTGTGGATTCTAGCATACAAGGTAACCAACCTTGATCTCATGCCCCAGAAGGCGCTTCCAATCAGCAAACTTCTTGTAGTCCTTGATGGGCTTTGTCAAGTGTTCATTAACAAGGTTGTGCATCTCACAGAGTGAGCTTACATGGTCCATGGTTGCAGGAACTGCTGAGGAGAGTTGGGACCAATCTGGAAAGAGGGTTATACCCCAGAGTGGCCTCAAAGGGAGAGAAGCTGGTTGAGGAATGGAGGGAGTTGTTGTACAAAAACTGTGCTAGAGGTAGATCCTTGGTCCAGGTGTCTTGTAAGGCCATTGTATAGCAGCGCAGGTACTGCTCCCATACCTGGTTCACCCGCTCAGTCTGCCCATCAGACGGGGGATGATAGGCAGTGGATCTACAAGGCTTGATGCGAAGGAGAGTTAGCAACTCTTCCCAGAACTGTACCTGAACTGGGGTCCCCTGTCGCTCACTATCTCTTTGGGGAGACCAAACATGGCAAAGATATGGTTGACAAATAAATTTGTTGTCTCCACAAAAGTAATAGAAGAGAGGCAGAGAATGAAGAGTACAAACTTGGTAAATCAGTCCATGACTACCATGATCACATCTGAGCCACAGTAGGATGAAAGCTCCACAATGAAGTCTACCAAGACTGAGGTTCATGGCCCCTCAGCCTGCTGCAAAGGGTGTAGCAGTCCCTTCTTCCCAGAATGATCTAACTTCACCTGGGTGCAGGTGACACAACAAGAGATCCAAGCGGGAATGTCCTTAAAGGACCCAGGCCAGTTTTGGGTTCTCTTTATAAGATCTTCGCATCTTTTGATACTGGGATGACCAACAGTCTGAAAGACATGATGTTCCTCAATGATATGGCTGCATAGGGAGGGGGGAACCCAAACCTGATTGCAGAACCATGTTGTTCCATCCTACAAGATATATGGAGCTTTCTTGCAATGCATGGACTCTAAGTCAGCAAGAAGCTCAATTACTTAAGTGCAGCAGGTTTGGGAAGCAAGGACATGGAGGAAAGGTGCAGTGTCATGGTCCAAGTCAGAGAAGGATACAGTATGGGGGCCAATGAGAGGATTTAGGAGGGGGCACTACAGTTGTAAGGTCTAGCAGATCTTCCCCTCCGTTAAGAGACAGTGAGGGGTTTTGGCTGAGCATGTCCAGTAAATGTTCAGGGGACCTTTAATGAATACAACTTAAAATGGAACCCACAGAGGTCTTGATATGTGCAAGTTTGTCGATGTCTTAGCTTCTGAGGTTTGCAATAGTAGAGAAATGCCTTATGGTCTGTCCAAATGGAAATTTTTTGCTGGGCACCCTGCAAGAAGTATCACCAGTGGGTGAGCGACCATCCCACCGCTGCTAGCTTCTTATCATATATTAGCCACGCTTGCTCTGTTGCAGTGAACTTATGGGAGTAATAGGCCACTGGGTGCTTGGCTCCCTCATGATCCTGTAGCAGCATGGCACCCACTGCCACTGACAAAGCATCACAGGCTACTATGAAGGGGTAGGAGATATTGGCATGCTGCAGGATGGGGGCTGTGAGAAAAACCTCTTTGATAACCTCAAAGACCTGCTGGCACTTGGGGGACCATTTAAAAGGGTCATTTTTTCCGGTGAGGGGGTGCAGTAATGCTGCTAGTTGGGCAATAGTGGGGAAAAATTTCTTCAAAAAGATGGATGTTTCAAGAAAGCTGTGAAGTTATTTTTGTGTGGTTGGGGTAGGCCAAGACTGAATAGCCTCCAGCTTGCAGAGGATGGCATAACCATCCTTCAGGACAAGATTTCCTAGGAAGGTAACCTTGTCCTTGAAAAATTTGCACTTGGAGGGTTTAACAAATAGCTCTGCCTTGTGAAGGGCTGCCACTACCACTTCTAGGCCCCTGGCGTGTTGCTCAGGGGTGGGGGAATGGACCAAAATGTCATCAATATAGACCACTGCACATGAGAAGCACAAGTCCTCTAACACATTGTCAATAAGGCGCTGAAAGGTGGCTGGTACATTCTTTGGGCTGAATGGCATCACTCTGAACTGGAAAAGCCCCTGGCAAGTGTGGATGGCTGTGAGCCACTACTTCTCCCCACCACCCTCACCTGATTAAAGGCATTCAACAAGTCCAACGTCAAGAAGATGTGAAACTTGGCAATGGCTTGGGCGATGCTATGCTCTAAGGGTAAGGGGAATGGGTCAGGATGGTAATGTTGTTGAAGCGGCCATAGTTGATGCAGGGGTGCAGAGATCCATCTGCTTACTAATGAAGACTATGGGTGAGGTGATAGTGGAAGACTTCTTAATGAGCCACCCCTTTCCTAGCATCTCATCCAGTCAAATGCCCAAAGCCCTATCCTCTTCCTCTGTATAAGGGTAGAGGGGGAAGTTGATTTAGCTAGATCTACTGTCAGCTGGAATGTCAAGTCATATTTGGAGTGTGAGGGGAGCTTGGATGCCAGTGACATGTCAAAGATGGCCTTGTATGGGGCTAGGAAGGAGGGAAAGTCCAGAGAGAGGTTAACTAGGGTAGGGTTTAGTGGGGAGATGGAACTGAGAGATGTGCCCTGGGAAAGAATCTTTAGCAAGGGAAACTCACCACTCAACTTGAGGTTTGTGAATAACAAGGAGTTGGATGCAATATTGATGTGAAATTGTTGGTGGCGCCACCAGCCCACCCACAAAATTACAGGGTAGAGCAAATCCTGTACAGCTAAAAAGTGGTCAGTAAACCCAGTCATGAACTGAGAAGTTCAATGGGCATCAGATGTGGTAGGACATCATGGACTCTGATGAGGCGCCTAGGATGGATGAAGCTTTCTCCATCATTAAATCCAGGGACTGTGCCATGCCAAGGTTGATAAAGTTACATTCCACTGTGTGTCAAGGAGGGCTTACACTGTGATTTCCCCTGACTCAGAGGGAAAGGAAATGGGGAACAGGAAATATGCTTGGTTCTCTTTATTAGGATGAGCAAGAGAAAGGGCAGCCAAGGAGGGGGTATGACCCAATATCAAGAGAGACTGACCCAGAGGTACAAGGGTAGAGTGCAACTGATGAGGGGTCTCTGCTACTTCCTTGTCCCAAATGGAAAGTCTAGGGTTAATGTGTACACCCACTCCACTCTCTTCAGGGGGAGGCAGGGTCACCCAGGGGAACGATAGCACCAAACTGAGCAGACTCTGAATGCTGGGGACCCAACAACTCAACCTCATGATCTGGGCTGGGGGCAGGCGGTGCAATAGGCAGAGGTTTCCCTGGGGGAGAGGTACTGAGGTGGCCACTGAGGGGGAGCAAAGGGCAGCAAGTCCAGGGAGGCGCTTTCCTTGGCTGTGACCACTGGCAGGGAGAGGTGTGGTATGGGGTACCTTGGGGGTGCAATGGGACATGTGGGAATTTGAAAGGGCCTGGCCCCAATTGCACAAGCCACAGAGAATGCAATTTCTAAGGGTCCAGGAGAGGGTCCCAAGTTGTGTGGGCTGCCGTGGTGGGGTCCAAGGCAGCACAGAATGTGGAGATGGCAATTTCAGCAGGAATGGTTACAATGGGAGCCAGGACTGCAAAGGCTGTAATCAGGGAGGGTAGGTTATGGCTGTTTGCCCCAAGGTAAACATATGGAGGAGGTGCACCAGTATTGACTCAGGGGCCTGGACCACCAAAGTGACCAGCGCTAACAAGGGGGTGAGGTTTCCTGACTTGGCAACAGAGCGGAGCACTCCTATGACCCAACGATGGGCATCCTCATCCAGGGCATTGAGGAAAGCCACGCTCTGCTGTGCATCAGAGGGAAGTGGGCATTTCCCACCATCAGCAGTAAGGCACACCTGGAGCTCTGCCAGGATGCTCAGGATTCTATTGGCCACCTCATCAGAAGGGACAGGGGGAACCCCAACCCTATCACACTAACTGATGGAGTGACATAACCACTGGAGCTTGGCGGGGTGGGGACCAATTAAGCAGAGCCAAGTGGCAGGTCTGGATGAATGAGGCCACTGACCAGCAGAAGAATGCCAGGTCACAGAGGGAGAGCATGTTCAGAGTAAGGGTGTAGATCAACGCTTTGCCTGTGCCAGTGAGGAGAGTGGAGAAGGCCAAGATTAGTGGTCAATTCATCATGTCACAGAATTAACTAATAAAAACTATACTGGGCTCCCAGTTATGGTGTGCAAGCACCCAGTGGAGGTCCCAGAATGCCAAAGTCATAGCAGTCTGAGTGACTTTTAAGAGTGGGGTTCTTTGAGAGATGTGAGAAAAGTAAAAGTTCAGTAACATACTGAAGGCCCTAAGGCAAACCAGATGGCTGCATTGGGGGCAACTGTGAGTCTTGCAGGGCAACCCCCAAGGGTGGGAGAGGCAGAGAGGACAACAAATCCTCCAAGCTTCAAAGTTGCTGGCCTTTGGATTTAAGTAGGGGGCTTGTGCACCAGTGAGAGACAGCACAGAGGCCACTGCGTGGTTGAAAGTGAAAGTGGAGGTAGAGTAAGACCCACAGGAGGAGTTGGGACCAAGCCTCCCCTGGAGTGGCACTTCAGGTCCTATTGGTGGGCCAAGCCATTGATGGCTGAGGCAGTTATGGATGCCAAGTCCACAAATGGTGGAGCGGGGGCACTTGGGTAATGCTCTAGCTGGGAAGCAGTTTTGGAGGACTCAGCAACTGAACAGATGTAAGGGCTACTATCAAATTGAAGTGTGGTAAAGAACAAAACATTGGGTTCATCATTGAAGTGAGGCAGATTATCACATTTACAATCTGCTGCTACATGGTGGGGTTAAGTGACTGGATAACCCAGTCAGTAAACATCAGCAGTAAAAATTTTGGTGATTGTATGTTTCTTTGGATCAATTGGTAGAATTTCTATAAAATTAATAAGGCAGATGGAGGTGGTGGCAAGATAGATGGGAAATCCAAATTTTTATAAGCAAAAGATAAGAGAATGAATGGACAACTGCCCCCAGCCAGTGCAGTTGCCTTAAGAACTGGGCAAAATGCTTAGGGAAGGTTTATAGATTGGCCATTTGGGGTTTAATGATGTGATTTGGTTGGCTGGCTCAGAGGGGGTAGAATGATGCTTCAGATTTCACAAAAATCAAGAAAACTTTTGCAAATTTTTCTGGATTTCTGGGCTAAACCAAGTTGACACTACTGATCCAGGTCCTGTTCATCTGAGTCAGCTTATTCACATGGTTTGGGTGTTCCAGATTCATCCCAGGAGGTAGGGACCGTTGGATCGGATTGTTTGCAACTTGAATTGATCCCTCAATTAGAATACTTGTGCAATCCAAACTCCCTGAAACCATTTTGGAGCATTGGGGCAGATAGTCCAAGTTGTTTGGGACCTCGTTTGGGATCTGAGCCATACCTTGATCTGATTTCCAGTGCAGGCCAGTCCAGACTGGCTCCCCCAATCTGGAATTTTCAGGCTGGGCTATAATGATGGGTATTTCTGTTTTCCCAGATTTCTGATATAGTTTGCCTGGGGAGTGGGTGATCCCAGGGGCCTGTCCATGCCCCCTGGTGTGCGCAATCTCCCTGCAGACTTCTTCTTTTAAACTTACCAGGGTTGAGGAGTGGGGAAGAGATGGGAATGAGGTATCTTTGAGGGGGAAGGCAGTCACCCAGCGCTCATCTATCACATGGGGTAGGTCACTCAGTTGTGACAGAGGGTCCACTGGGGTCTTGTGACCCCTTTTTGTCCAGAAGGGATGTTGATCCCTATCCAGTTGCAAGGGCTGAACCCAGGACTTACAACAGCTGAATAAAGTGGGCATACAAAAACCCAACACAAAACTTCTTGCATTTAAACTTTCATTTACTAAGATACTCTCAACCTCAGCTATACATACCATCTAAAGCATGTCATATCCTTTAAGTCTTACTTTAAAGATAAGTATGTCCCTGATATAGATACTTTAACCTTTCTGTCTATGTACAAAGGGTTTATGGAGCTAGCCATCAAAGGACCCAAAGTTCAACACATTTAACCTGTCTCAATAGTAGTGCCTAGAAAAATTTGTGCCCTACTAAAAGTAATGTACTTCCTGGGATCATATAAATGCCTACCTTACCAAAGGATTCAGTAACAATTTAATAATTATTTAGAAGCAATATTTCAAGAAAGATATCTAATTAAAGGAAAAATTCTATACCAAATTTACTGTTTCCAATTATGAGTCCCAGGCTTTAGCCTGCTGTGCAAGTTACTCTGGATAATGCCATAGCCACTATGGTGTCCAATTTGTCTTTTAACTGACATATTATGCTCCATTTTAAGGAATCAAGAAGCTTTTCAAAGAACTACCACCAATAAGAAAGAAATATTGGACCTTCCCAAGCCAGAGACGCATCATGGTTTATCTAATAAGGGATCACAACCTAATATTCTACCATTGGGTGAAACATGAAGTTTTAATTCAGATGTGATCTCTGATTTTATTGTGGTTTATTAATCGCCAAAAGAGACAAAGCTGGGAGAAAAAATTAGGTGAGGCAGAAAAGAGGCATCAGCCTAGGGTACAAGGCTCCCTATGCTGATGAATTTATGCCTCAATAACCTGACCATAATCCTTCACAGCCTAGGTGCTTCATTGTGTCAGCTGCTAAAATTGACATCCCAACACTATAGTTGAAAAAAAGTCTTCAGCTCATCTTATTCTGCTTTTAGTAAACTAATGAATCACAAAAAATCCAAATATATTATGCTATCTATTCAATCCATACACTTTGTCTCCAATGTCACTCATTTAGAAGTAGTGATGCACAGGGTGAAGGTTTTGGCTATGGTTGTCAGTTCCCTATTTAAGTTTATCTTCTCCTACCCAATGAATGAATTAAGATTGCCCCAATTGTAATCATACCTTTGAATATGGAACGCTGGGCCCTCTTACATCAGATTTCTCAGGGCTTACTTGACATTGCCCATATAATTTGGGGTTCTTAGTAGTGTCTACCTATCTATCGTTTTAGACAATAATAGCTATAATCTTTTAATAGGCACACAGTTCTTAGTAAATTTAGCACTAAAATTAATCACAAAGATCTGTATTTCTTCATTATGAAGTATCATACCTCACTCATCGTTCATAGCCAGCCCAAGAAGAAAGGGAGGAGTAAAAAATGCAGTTGCCTGTTGGTAAATCCCAAGTCCATTAAGCATCTGGAATACCAAGTAATGGGACTAAAGACTAGGTTACCTCCATCCACCATCATTGCTCAAAAAGAATGCAGATTTTACCTGTCAATGATGTAATTTTCCTAAATTTAAGGCCCTGGTAAAAATGAGAATCTAAGTCAATATATCTGTGGCCCATTTATTAGTAAATTTATAGTAAATTAATCCTTCCACACGTGAACCTCTGACTTGTCCAAGCGTACTCTAGCTCATGTATCAAGGAACTATTACCATATTGATGGCTAATACTACCAATCAACCTCAGACTGTGACTTAAAAATCATCTGATAGCTTATGTCCACCTTATACCAAGTGACCAAGTTAGTACTATCTCTGGCTGTGGATCTCTGATTGGTATGGAACTTGATAAATCCTTATTATAGTGCAGATGGAGGTAAAGTTTGGTGATACTTTATTATCTTGGGTACCAACGGTTGGCATATTCCCTAATTGATTTTATGTTGACATTTTTTCTAAGGGCCCTGACAATTTTAAAATAATGAAGGGTGTCCAATACTAGGTGCAGACTGGTGATCTTAAACCCAATTGGCAGTCCCTATTTGAATCCAAGGGTAAAGAAGCATAAGTGACCAAGGAATTGAAACAGTTTTGATAACCAGAATTGTAAAGCTGTCTCAAAACACCTAAGCCTCTTCTCTACTATTGCATACAATAAAGGGTAAGGGCATAGCATTGTAAGGATTAATGGTGTCAGAATGTAATAACTTAGAAGTACAGTTACTCCATCCTTTATATCAATGACAAATTACAACTTTTAGCTTCTTCAGTTTTTTTTCACCATATATCTTACCTTTGGATTTAGTAGATCAACTTTGTAACTGAAGGCAAAAGAAATGCATGCTAATCTCCAGTGAAGGATTATTTGAGCTGACCTGCATGCTACAGTGATTATGTAATGCCCTGCAACCTTTCAATAGGCAATGTATGGTATGCTTGGAGACCTCATTTTGTCTTATGTATTAGTATATTGATACAATGTTACTGTCAGAATTTGAAATAATGAATGAATCAAATTCCCCACCCCAGGATTGGGCTGTACCAAAACAGTTTCTGAACCTACTTAAGGTAAGTTGGCTTCAGAAACCCCCTCCCAATTCCTGAGTCATGTGGGGTGGCGTTTCCACCAATTAAGTCAGGTGGGCAACACAATCCATTGAGGATGCCCATGAGGCGGCCATTCCAAAAGATCAGGAAAGATCCTAAATGGATGGGGCCCCAACAATCCCTGAGGCATCAAGTCCCAACTCACCCTATAAATATCAAATTCTTTTAAGCCTAATAAATTATTCAATATCTTAACTACCTTTTCGCTTCCTTCTCGACCTTTTTTCTGCAAATTAGCAGCTATAAGCCACCTTTGGACCTCAGCATCAGTCTAGAGAACTGTAGTGCCAACAAATGTGGTGCTCAATACAGGGGCTTTGAGCTGTCTAGTGAAAACGTCTTTTATAATGGAAAATACTAGAAGCCTTGAATACTAAGCCACTGGTCAGTTGAGAAAGCGTTGCCCAATGGGTTAGTACCTCATGGCAGAAAATACCGGCTGCTCAACCTGATATATTAGAATTTTGAGCCGCTTTCTAGTTCACCCTGCTTTCTATTGTTGGAAGTCAGTACCAACTTCAATATGAGAACCTTAACAAGGTTGTCCAACAACCAATAAATGGCATCTACTCTGTGGGTGCCCACACTAGTCATTCCCACGTTTCCTCCATTCCCTCTACCATGTGGGATCTCTACATTTTGGCCCAGCTGCCGCCAGCAGAACTCACACTGGGTTTTGAGCACTACCTCCGCCACTTTGTTCACCCTGCTATCCATTACTTACTCCAACTGGTTGGGTTGCACCATTAAGAACTCTCCCAACTACTGAGGCTCACACAGGCCCTACACACCCACCTCATCAATTTTTATATCGCAGCCTCCTCCTTTGTTTATGATAACCTTGAGGCCATTATTGATAATTGATGACTGATCAATGAAGTCTGAGATCAGGTAATGGTGTTAGATAGTGGAATCTCTGGTTTCTAGAGGATGAGCTGTGTCAGAACGTCCAACTCCTCAAAACAACTTGGAATCAAACCTCCTTCAAGTTGAGGATTTGGTATGGACCCTACAACAACACTATTGGGAGCTGGCCTCTTGCAACTACCCATCTTGGGGTAAAGGTCCTGAAGGGCTTAGGGGGCCTGAAGGCCCTGAGGGGCGTGAAGGGCCTCCAGGTCCCTCAGCTCCCACCACTGCTGGCCCTGAGGATCCCTTGCAGAAAAATGTGATGACAGCCTTGGCTGCTTTATGTGATCAAATTCAGAATGTAGTTAAAGGATGCAAACTCCAAATGGATGGAGTCTCCTTTGACCCTAGGTCTCCATTGATACCCTATCAGATAAAATGGGCAACTTAAGCGTTTTTGTCAAATTTACTGATGCTTGCATCTCTCAGCGGGAGCAAACTTGTAGAGGTTTGAGACCCACTTGACTACCCTCGAGGGACAGCTTCACAGCCAAAATGCCAACATTCAATCTTTTGAAGGAGCAATTCATGAATAAGGCTCTATTTTTATTCCTCAACCAACATTGGGATGATATCCAAGAGGACCTTGAGGGCCTATGATGCCAGCTAGACCAGCAGGGCCCCTGCAACAATGTGAAAACTGAGATTTTGGAGCCAGCACCTATTCCTGGTGTTAACACCCTCTCCACTCCTCTGGTAACTAAATTTAAACCTAGTTTTAAAGAAAGGTTTATTTCTGGCTAAGAGAGCATTGCCTCCTTCCTGTATGCATATGAGAGCTCCATGGAGGAGGCCACCAATCAACAGAAGGTAAAGCATATCCACTCCTGCCTAGATAGCACTTCCCAGGAGATCATGACCCCCAATTTGAAGGAGTGCACAACTTAGGATCAGGTCCATATAGCTCTAATCCAAGAGTTTGGCAGCAATCAAACCCTGGCCAACCAAAAACAAGCTTTTATATGTATCCAACTGAACAAAGAGAAAGCTCCACAGAGTTCACCTGCCACTTTTATGCCCAAGCACAACACTTGGTCACTAAGAATTGTATCACCCTGGATGATGTTATTACCACTGTCATTTCTGCATTAGGATCCTACCCTGAGGTTCAAATGCATATGATCAGACAGAAGAATGGGTTCACCTGCATCTGAAAGATCAAGGAGGCCCTTAATGAGATCTCTACATCAACTTTATACTTTAAGGCTACCTCCACAGGCCCCTCTAACTGTCCTAGAGTCCATGTGATCAAAAACTAGAAAAATTTTCAACCCCAATGCACTTACTGTACCAGTTCCAGACACAGCGCTAAGACCAGCTGGAAACAACTTGTCAAAGAGGTATGAAAAGGGCTGTCAGCATGAATAATGAGGCTCTTCATGATAACAAACCTACCCAGCCTCATGAACCATCTGTGTCCTTGAATGACACAGGAGCTACAGCATTTAGAAAAGAAGTTTTGGTATCTAATGATAATAAAGAAATTGATACTGCTTACTCATCTTCTAATGACACTCCCATGTTCCTCAATCTGCTGCCCCAGTTTAAAAGTTTGGTCACCCATGTTGCAGTTCAAGTTCATAAAATACCAGTCCTTGTTATAGTTGACAGTGGCTCCCCCATGAATGTTATATCCTCCAAGTTGATGAAGCACATTAAGGTTGCTCCCAATATGCCACACTATATGGAGTATGGCATGGCTGGCCCCCAGTGTACCCAATCTATAGGAGCTTATTCCTCTCTACTAATATTATTTGGAAAGCTCACTGTAGACATGCCCGCCATCACTCTAGATAACCCTAGCTATGATCTGCTCCTTGGAACTCAATTTCTTCAAGATTATTTGGCAGTGCTCCATTACAACGATGGCTTTCTATCCTTACTTGGGCATTGTATCCCACTTATCTTAAAGACTACCTGAAAATCTAAAACTGAGGTTAAAGCCTGGGCTTGTCTGCTGGAGAGTGAAGGCCAAATTAATCAGCTCAAATATCACATTAGGGGTTCCCAAGTCCGACTGCTCCCTTCTGCTGTTGATGGGCAAAAAGGAATGCCAATCTACTTACCTAAGGCAACTACAATACCCCAAAGTCTCAGGTCATTGCTGACACCTGGGTTCATGTTAACATCCCCTTGGGGTAAATGTTAGAAGTCCAAGGCCTAGACAACCCATCCCCAAAGGAAGTGTAAACTTGTCTGGGGATCCTAGATCCAGATTTCACCGGATCTATATCATTGCTGTTGGCCAACCTTACTGATAAACCCAAAATAGTCAGTCCAAACAGTTTTGCCGCCTATGTCCCCTACTACCAGTTGAAGCTATTGCCAATGTCCAAAATTTTGGGGACTTGAGAGACTCTGGCTTGGAAGTTCCACCCCCAGTTAGTTTTTAATACTAATATCTGTAAAGACCTCTTGGACGATCAACAGCATAAGGTTCTAGAGTTGTTGGAAGAATATTTAGACCTATTTTTAACCTTGACCTATAACTTCAGAAGAATGAATGGAGTCCTACATCATGTAGAAACTAGGGGATGCTCCTCTATTCCAGTCCTGACCTTACCAAAAGAGCAAGGTTGAAGAGGCCCAGGTGACCATTGAACTCAAACAACTACTTGATGCTGAACTCCTGGTGCCATTGCGCAGCCCTTGGGCCTCTCCTCTCCTTCTGGTTCAGAAGAAAGATGGCAGCTAATGGGTGGTGATGGATTATTGATAACTCAACTCTATCACCAAAAAGGACAGTTATCCTCTGCCTCAAATTAGCAATTCCCTCCATCTGCTCGCTGGATCCCAATACTTTTCCACCATGGACCTTGCCAGCAGATATTGGCAGGTTGACCTCACCCCTGAGGACTGAGCTAAGTGTGCACTTATAGCCAATGAAGGACTATTTGAGCCCACAAGGATGACTCAAGGCCTTTGTAACACCCCAGCCACTCTCCAATGTGCCATGGATGAGATCCTTGGGGACTTGAAGCTTTCCTGCGTCCTTGTCTACCTAGATGACATTACCATTTTTCACAAACCTTTAATGGGCACATTGAGCATTTATGGGAGGTCTTCAATTGGCCACAAAAGGCATTCATAAAGATAAAACCCTTGAAGTGCTCCTTCTTTCATTCTGAACTAGAATTCCTGGAACACAAGGTTTTCAAGGATGGCATCCAGCCTATACCAGACAAGGTCAATGCCATAAAAAAGATGACATGCCCCAAAGCTTAAGGGATATTCAGGTATTCCTAGGCATGTTGGGCTATTATTGTCAGTTTATCCTTCAGTTTACTGACATCGCTGAGCCACTGTTCTACCTCCTGCAGAAAAATGTGCCATTTGAGTGGTGGTTTGAGCAAGAACAGGCTTTTAATGCTTTGAGAACCACTTTATCTACTAAACCCATTCTAGTCCATCTGCGCTTTTACCAACTCTTCTTGCTAGTTTACAGATAAAAGTGACGTTGCCATCAGGGCTATCCTAGCCCAGCATGATGAGATCCAAGTCAATCATCCTGTGGCCTATTTTGGTAAAACACTAAGTAAAGCTGAACAGAACTACAGTATTACCAAGAGGGAGTGCCTGGATGTCTTGCTAGACATCAAACATTTCTGGCCTTATCTCTACAGTACACACTTTACTATTATTACAGACCACTCCTCGCTCTGGTGGCTCCAGAAAATGAAGGACCCAGATGGTTGGTTAGCCAGGTGGGCTTTATGACTGAAGAACTATGACTTCAATATTGTCCATCATGCTGGCATGATATACCAAAATGCTGACAGTCTCTCCAGGATGCCGGTGCTAGCAGTGTTGACCCATGAGGAGGACCAGCTTTATGACTAATAGGCTGACCTGAGCAGTGGAAGTTGAAAGCCCTGAGGTCCAAGATGAGCTCTGAAGGATGACTCAAGACACAAAAATTAAGGATGGGCTGCTTTTTAAGAAGAATAATAATAAGTGGCTCCCTTACATCTGCCCCTTTTCTAGAACTGATGTTATTCTAGAAGGCCACTCCACCGTGGGACATGGGGCCATCAAAAAGACTCATAAATGGCTGAAGTTATGATGCTACTGGGACCAAATGGTAGAAACTATCCAAGAAGCCCTGGAAGCATGCATGACTTGCAGATCTCAAGACTGAGCCAACCCTCAATTTCAACATTCAGTTGTTGCCCTGACTGGGCCTTTCAATGTAGTAAGCATTGATGTGGTGATCCCTCTTCCCACTGGGTTGCATGGCCATAAGTATATTATCCTAGCTGTGGATCACTTAAACAAATGGGTTGAAGCGATTTTGGTCCCAGCTGCTACTGCCAAAGCCACAGCCCTCTTCCTCATTTGACCCACTTTCACCAAGCATGGGTGCCCCCAAACCTTACTTTCAGACAATGGATTGAACTTCATCTTACAGGTAGTACAAGAACTTACCTTGCTATCCAGCACTACCCAGAGTTTTGCTGCATCTTACCACCCATCCACTAATGGGGCAGTTGAGTGTGCTAATGCAACTCTTATTTCCATTCTACAAAAATCAGCTGTCTCAGACTGTGCTCATTGGAACCATTACCCACCCAGCGCTTTGCTTGCCTACAAAGTCAGCTACCACTGAGTCATCAAGATGTCCCATTTGAAGCTCTATATGGGTGGGCATCTTGGCTACCAAGTAGCGTCCAGCCAATGCTTGAGACCTCCACACCTGAGAACTCTGAATTAACAATGAGTGCCTAAGCCAATAAATTGTCCAGCTTCAAGCCCAAGCCACTTAAGACATTATCACCACCGCTGGAAGAGAGAAATCCTGATTTAATCTCAAATGACCCTCCTTACCAAATTTTCAATTAGGTGACCTCATTCTCTTTTATCACCATCGACCTGGAGGCTGACAAAATAAGCTAGTCATACTTTGGTCTGGACCCTATAAAGTCATTTATAGGGTGAAGTCTGAGTACTCCATTGTGATGTCAACCAAGGGACTGTGGTTGATTGGGTGCATGGTCAGTTCCTTTGGCTGTATTCCCCCCTCCAACAGGATCTTGAGGGGGGCATTGTCAGAATTCAAGATAATGAACAAATCAAATTCCCCACTTCTGGATTGGGCCATACCAAATCAGTTTTTGAACCTACTCAAGGTAAATTAGTTTTAGTCTTCCCCTCTCCAATTTCTGAGTTATGTGGGGTGGCGTTTCCACCAAATTTGGTCAGATGGGTGACACAATCCATTGAGGATGCCCATGAGGCGGCCATTCCAAAAGATCAGGAAAGTTTCTGAATGGATGGGGTCCTAATGATCCCTGAGGCACTGAGTTCCAAGTCGTCCTATAATTATTGAATCCTTTTAAGCCTAATAAATTATTCAATATCTTAACTACCTTTCTGCTTCCTTCTCGACCTTTTTTCTGCAAATTAGCAGCTTTAAGCCACCTTTGGACCTTGATGCCAGTCTAGAGAACTGTAGTGTCAACAGTTACCTTGTTCTCCAGTACCTTTAATGAAAATCTTCAACACCTATGAGAAGTACTTGACTGGATACAAGCAGCTTCTAAAGATAAAGCCTACAAAATGTGGCTTTTTCTGAAGGAAATGGAATTCCTGGGTTACAAGGTTATGCATGAAGGGTTCTCTCCATTGACTAAAAAGGTCATTACAATACAGAAGATGTTTCAGAATAATAGCTTATGCAATATACAGATTTTTTAGAAATGAGCAGTTATTATCATTAGTTCATTCCTCATTTTGTAATTTTCTGAGCCATTTTTATTCCTACTAAATAAAGAGATCCTGTTCCAATAGGAAGAATCTAAGCTACAGCATTTAACTCCCTTAGAGAGCCTTGATGTCAGAACCTAAATTAGTACAACTCAAATCTAATAGGGCATTCATCCCAATCATGGACGCCATTAACATCACAGTCAGAGCAATATTGGCACAACTGGACTCTAGTCAAAACTTATTATCCTAGCGCTTACTTCAGTAAGACTCTAACCAAGGTGGAAAGAAATTATAGTGTTATAAAACACAATTGTTTGCTGTGCTATTGGCCATTAAGCATCTTCACTCCTTCCTTTATAGAATACACTTTATCATTTATAACCAAATATGCATTACTGAGGTGATTACAACAAATGAAGGATCCCACTGAGAGACTTGCTCAATGGGCCCTAAAGTTACATTATTATAATTTTCTATTGTAACCAGGTGGGGTTTACCCACCAGAATGCTGATTAGCTATCCCACTTGTCTATACTAAACTTGTATGCTTCTGAAGAAGATCAGGTTTACAAGCTGATTAGATAACCCACAATATGGGAGCAAGATTACTAAGGGTTAAGGATGAATAAGACAAATGATATGTTATATCTAATTGAAGATGGGTTGCTTTAATCGTGTAGGGATGGACTTGTTACCTTATATACACCCATCATCTTGAACCTTGACCATCCTGAAAGTGCATACCACTTAAGTAATAGTTCCCTGCAGAAACTCTATCAAAGGCTGAAGGATTAATATTAATGGGAAGCATGGTCAACTCCAACTATGATGTCATTGCCTCCTGCCTCATTTGTTGAGGTCAAGGTCCTTCTTATTTTATATAGCATCAAGCCATTTTGATGACTTTACCCTTTTCTAACATTAGTACTGATGTAAGTAAACCTTTGCCTATCACTAAGTATGGACACTAATATATTATTTCCTCCATTGATCACTTCACAAGAAGGGCTGAAGCCACATCTATAGTTTTTACCACTACTAAAGCCACTGCCTATTCTTTCTTAAACAATTATTATTCAACATGGCATCTAAAAAGTTATTCTGCTGGATAATGGTACAAATTTTATTTCACAGTTGTAACCTGAATCTATTACTGATAGAGACCTATTAAGCCTCTATGGCCCTTATCACCATTTCACTAATGGGGCTGTGGATTGAGCTAATGGTACGTTTATCTCAATTCTCTTCATCAGAATTATTGCTAGATGGGATTCTCGCTAGGTGCCTTCCAGAATTCCAAATGTAGGGCAAACTGCAGTATGCTTAGTATGTTGCGCTGCCAAAGAGAAAGGGGGCCAAAGTTTACCATAAGTTTACTAGCCTCAGCCCTTAGTTGAAAAGGGATTTGACTATTAAATAAAACAAATTAGTTGTAGTAAGGTAAATGATAAAATAAAAGGTATTATAATGTAAACTCTAAATTTATTAGGAGAGCCTTGTAATAGTTAAAGTGATAAGGTTATTAGTGGGAGGCAAGAGAATTTACAGAAAGCAGGGGGTAAACACTAAGTGATGGAGGGTAGGTAAATGCCTTGCTATAAAAGAACTTGGTTTTGGCTGCAAAAAAATAATCATAAATCATAACAAATAATAGGAAATTATTGATTGTTTTCTTATCTTAAGTTGCCAGTAACAATTAAATTTAATCAATATCAGGATTGATCCCCAAAAAGTTTTGGGAGCATTAAACCACTTAAAATAATAGTAATTTTTATCAGGGATGATCCCTACTACTTTGGATTAGCTTGACCCAAGTTAATGGGAGAGCATAATTTGGCATTTGCTAATAATCTAATACAGGCAAGTCATGACCTCTAGTAAGAGGCTTTGCCCAGCAAATGGCAATGCCTAACACTCTGTAAAATGACTTAAACCAATCTGTATTAAAGAAATAAATATCTCCATGGAGCTATGATGGCTTATCAAGTAAGCTATCATTGGGTCATCAGGTTTTCTCCACATAAAAGCTCTATATAGTTGGGACCCCACATTACCATCTAACATCTAACCCATATTGGAAACTTTTACTTCTGATGCAGAAGATCTAGCTGTTATAAGACTGGCAGAGTATATTTTATTGTAGGCTCTGGTAGTGAAATCCAAAAGGGACTATTACTAAAGAGAAAGTAAGCAAGCCAATGCTAGGAAACCCCTCATACCTGAATATCAATTAAAAGTCTTAGTACACTTCTACCATCACCAACCTCAAGGAAGATCAATTAAGCTAGATGTATATAATCTGGACCCTATTGAGTGATATATTGCCATGGACTTAAATACTCCATTGGCTCTATCAAGATAGAGTCTGTGATTAATCAAGTCCATGGAAGGTTTAATGGAGGTATGTATTCCCTCAACAAAATTTTGTGAGTGTATTGTCAAAAAAGACCAACTTTAAGACAGTTTGGATTTAAACTGAACCTCAAAAGTGTTGGCAATTGATCAGCTGTAAGGAGAGTGTTTATAAATCTCCTGTTCCCAGCGTGGCAGTGCATGGTGCACCAGGCCAACGCCAGATAACTAGCCATTAGTGCCAGAGTGATTAGAGCCCAGCAGAGGGTGCTGGAGCAATAACCGCTTAGGCATAAAATTGCAAATTTTATAATACAACCCCATATAAGGGCGACGCGGTGCACATATAGAATGGGGTTAGGCGGCCCAGGTTGGAGGGATCTCGGGTGGACAAATGGTGCATGAGGGGAGAGCAGCATGGTACTTGCAATGGCAAGTGTAACAGAATGTGAGACCTCCTCAAAGAGGTTTGCGCACAGGAGCATTTGGAATATCATAAAATAAAAATAACTTAAAACAGGGTATAGGTTTACTCAGGAGTCAACAACAAGGAATGTTGGTTGGGGAAAATGCATTTAAGCTCAAGTGGGGGAATTAGAGGTATGTTGCAGTGGGCCCAAGCACCAACTCACCAATAGGGTGACACTGCTGTCTGAATTGGTTTTATAGGCCAAAACTGACTTCACTCGAGTTATTGATTGAAGTTGAATCTGACCTGAGCGCATTATTTTGAAAATGGAACAGGTTTTAAAACCCTGGTCCTTGATAAAACAAATTGAACTGTCTGCATTTATTCAGTATATCATTTGTTTTAACGCCTGGCTTATCATCATGGGCTGGGCATTTGGTGCACCACTGGTCCCAACCTGGGCATATTTTGCCCAAACTCAGCATTGGTTCAGGGTGTTTCTCAGGTCAGGAAGGGCCTGCAACTTCACCCTCTGGGCCTCCTGGCACTCATCCTTGTCTTTGGGGTTGACCCCCACTATTATGTCATGTTCACATGACATTACCCTCTCCTCCTGATGGGGCTCAACCCCCCTCCAGGAGCTTGTGCCAGGGAAAAGTTCTTGTGGGCAGGGACCAACTTCACGGCAGTGACAGTCAGCTTTGGTTGGGACCCAGCAGCCTGGGGAAAATGCTGGTGGAAAGCGTCAATCAGATCTTGGGCATGCACACAATCATGCATCAGAACCCAACTGTTTTCTGCAGCATCAAAGCTCTTTCAGAATACCAGATACTTGAGTCTTCTTTTAACATTGCATGAGGCAACTATTTCTTCCACCTTTCACTCTGGCGCCCCACCCACAAGATAGGCCTCAGGAGTCTCTGGTGGGGGGCCCTCAAACAATGTCAGTTTGCTCTCATGAAACACAGAGAAGATCTGGAATGAGGCATGGGCCACCTTTCTAATAATGCGATAGGGGCCAATACTCTTTGGTCCCAGCTTCTTACATGGATGCTTGATCGGGATGTTACAAGCATCAAGCATCATGAGATCCTCTTCCTTGTATGCAGGACCCACTTGGCGCTTCCCATCAGCGTTCTCCTTATATACCTGCATAGCCGCCTCCAAGCTTGTGGAAACCCCCTAGTGGACCCTCTTGATGGTCTTGGCAAAGTCCACCACTGCTTCAACCTTTGACCCGCAGCTGGGCTCCATGTTAAAGTGGGTTTAAATCCATGGCTGGCAAAAATGGGGAATAGCCGATTGAAGAGTGCAAGGTATTGTTGTAGCTAAACTGGGCCATGGGAAGGTTAGAAGCCCAATCTGAATGATCTGCAGCGGTGTAACACCGCAGAAACTGTTCCAAGCACTGGTTCACTCGTTCAGCCTGCCCATCTGATTGGGGATGATATGCAGTTGAACAGCAAGGACAAATCTGAAGAGTTTTACACAACTCTTCCCAAAACATAGAGGTAAACTATGGGCCCCAGTCACTGATAATTTCTTGGGGGACCCCATGGAGTGCAAACACATAGATGACAAAAAGCCTAGCCATCTCATTTGCGGTTATGGTGGTTCTGCAAGGAATAAAGTGGGCAAACTTTGTGAACCAGTCCACCACTACCATTATGGCATCATAACCATCTGAGACTGGTAACTCCAAAATGAAATCAACCAAAATGGAGGTCCAAGGCCCATCAGCTTTTTGGACCGGTACTAACAACCCTACTAAAGGTTGACAATTGGGCTTCATCTGGTTGCATATAGGCACTCCTAACAATACCGGCCCACCTGAGCTGACAAGCCCTTCCAATTGTATGTGTGACATATCAGCTCTAAGTTCTTTGCTTTCTCTGGATGACCAGTGGTGATTCCATTATGATGGTCCCAAATGATGTCCAGGCGCAGCGGTCCAGCAGGAACCCATAGGCGCTACTGAAACCACACCATCTCATCCTTCACATGGTAGCCCCTGGGGAGATCCTCTTGATTTAACTCACGCTTAGCAAGTAACATAGTATATTTGGCTGCTAGTGGCTGGTAAAGGACTACCTTCCTGAACATACTATATTCCTCTGCGTTTTCCAGAAGTGCAAGCGCTAGCCCATTGGCCAGGGGAGAGGGTCATTGAGGAAGAAGTTTACTTGGAGGAATCATATTCTGTGTGTTGTGAAATTCTACCTCCTTGGGATCGGGCACTAAAGCAGGGTTGCAGCTCAAAGCATCTGAGAACCATTATCCTTGCCCTTGGTGAACTCATACATGAATGCAAATTGGGCAAGGGTCTCATGCCAACTGGTCTGCCATGGGGTTAAGACTGAGTTTTATGGTAGTACAGCAAGGTATGGTGGTCTGTACATATGCAGAATGGTTGGGTAGAGCCATGCAAGTGGTGACACCAACATGTCAGCACCTCCACCACTGCTAGTAACTCTTTGTCATAAATGGCATAATTCAACTCAGGCAAAGACATCTTCCTAGAAACATATCCCACTGGATGCTCTATCCCATCTTCACCTACTTGTTACAAGGCGGCTGCTATGGCAAAGTTGGAGGCATCAGTCAACACAATGAACTCCTTGGAAGGGTCAACATGGCGAAGAACAGTCATGGACAACAGGGTGCACTTCACTGCTTGGAAAGCATTCTCCAAAGTGGGGGACCACTGAAGCACTTTGGCACCGCTAGCCTTATATAGGGGAGCTGCCACCTCAGACAGATTGGAACTGAACTTTAGGAGAAATGTGCACATCCCCAAAAAGCTCCTTAATTCTTTACCAAGGTGGGGGTAGGCCACTCACAAGTTACCTTTGCCTTGTCTGGAGTTATCATGTGTCCTTGGTCAAACATGACGTTGCCCAGAAATGTGACCTGGGACTTAAAGAACTCGCACCTGAAAATTTTCAATGTAATGCTGGCTGCCTTTAACCACTCCATACTTACTGAAGGTGAACTGCATGGGACTCCTGATTAGGGGAAAATACCAGGATATCATTCATGTACATGACCGCGCATACCCCTAACAGGTCCCCCAATGCTGCATCAATGTGGCATTGAAAGATAGCAGGGGCATTCTTAAGCTCAAAGGGATGACCCAAAACTGGAAGATCCCTTTTCTAGTATGGAATGCAGTCAATCACTCTTGTTCCTTTTTAATCCAGATCTGATTGAACGCGTTGAGGCAATCCAGCTTGGTGAAGACCTTCGCCTTCTCCTCATAGCGTGCAATCTGGGAATCCAAGGGGATGTGATGGAGGTCTGGTACAGTAACGTTATTGAGGTTCCCATAGTCTACACAGGGGCATAGAGTACCATCAGCCTTCTCAACAAAAAGAAGTGGGGATCAAAAAGAGGAGGTATGCTGAAAATTGCACCCTTTGCTAACTGTTCTTTTACCCACACATCCAACGCCTCCTCTTCCCGGACAGTCAATGGGTATTTAGGGGAAGAGATATGCACCGGATCCACTGTGAGCTTGGAGTCACAATCAAACTCAGAGTGCTCAGGGAGTGCGTTGACAGATGCTGCATCAAAAGAGGATTCCAAACCCTCCAATAAAGAAGGTATAGAAATTTCCACTGAGGGCTTCTGCATTGAGGCAAGGTGACATGGGATATGGTAGAGCCAGTGGTGCAAGTTGCCTGGGGCGTTTTCTTCTGACAGAGGCACAACAAATGTGCGACCATTCTTCATGGTGAGAGACAAAGTATTCTCCTTCAGGTTAGTTCTAATGTCAAACTTCTGCCACCACTCCACACCCAAAATGATAGGGAACAGGAGGTTTTTGATCACACTGAAGTGATCAGACAAGTGGTACTTGCCAACCTAATAATCCACTGTCCCAATAATCTTCAGAGTGGGAATACCTTGGGATGCCCCTCCTCCAACCACATCACCTGGCAAGTAACTCAGCCCCAGGTAGTTGGCTAAGTACTGGTCCATATAGTTTCCAGTAGCGCCAGTACCCACCAGAATAGTAGTAGTGAGCTTCCTTAAAGGAGAGGAGAGGGTGGCAGTCAATAGAAAATACCTGTAATGGTCTTTATTAGTGGAAGACAATGACAACACTTCACCAAACATTTCATCATCTGGTTAAAGCATGCAAACAGAATAGGTTTTGGAATCAAAAAAGGGGTGAGATATTTGGCCACTCTTAATACTGAGGTCACATACCCCACCATGCCTTCTGCAGGTGCATATACTTGATTATATTTTAAATGAAGTTCTTTCTCCACCTCCTGAGTGCGCCAGATCATAGTAGAGGTCAACTGTGGGTTCTTAGGGGTAATCTGATACACTGGAATAAGGTCCTCATCCAGGCCATATGAACTTTAAACGGTTCAGAGATAGAGTCCAGGGTTTTGTTATAAAACGCGTTTTTTAGATGTGAACAACCCTATCCCTGAAGCTGCAATGGAATGCTCGATGTTATCTAAGGCCAACACCCCCAGGCCCATCTGCGCCAATTCTGCCAGCATTGTCTGAATGCGCTGGTGATGGGAAATTTGTTTATTGGAATTAAATTTAATAATTTTGGTGGAAAGTCAGGGAATCATGACTTTCAGACATTGAAACATCCAAATCCACCAGGTACAAACACAAAGGGTGGATACTCTACAGTTGGAGGCAACTATAATAACGCCAAGTTGCTCCAACCTTTGAGAAAAAGAGGAAACAGTGGTGCAGCTAATGTCAGCTGGGGCCCACAATTGATGGCCACTGTTTTTACTCTGGAAAAGTTCCACACAGAATAAGTTTGTGCACATAAGAAAAGGTGATTGGTTGACTAATTTAAGGAGAGTGTTTATAACTCTCCTGTTCCCAGTGTGGCAGTGCGCAGTGCACCAGGCCAACGCCAGGGAACTAGCCATTAGTGCCAGAGTGATTAGAGCCCAGCAGAGGGTGTTGGAGCAATAACCACTTAGGCATAAAATTGAAAATTTTATAATAAAACCCCATATAAGGGTGACACAGTGCACATATAGGATGGGGTTAGGCGGCCCAGGTTGGAGGGATCCTGGGTGGACAAACGGTGCACAAGGGGAGAGCAGCATGGTACTTGCAATGGCAAGTGTAACAGAATGTGAGACCTCCTCAAAGAGGTTTGCACACAGATGCGTTCAGAATATCACAAAATAAAAATAACTTAAAATGGGGTATAGCTTTATTTGGGAGTTGACCAACAAGTAATGTTGGTCAGGGAAAACGTATTTAAGCTTTAGCAGGGGAATTAGGGGTATGCTGCAGTGGGCCAAGCACCAACTCACCAATAGGGTGACACTGCTGTCCAAATTGGTTGAATAGGCTGAAACTGACTTCACTTGAGTTATCAATTGAAGTTAAATCTGACCCAAGCGCATTATTTTGAAAATGGAATAGGTTTCAAAACCCCACTCCTTGATAAACCAAATTTACTTGTCTGCATTCATTCAGTATATCATTCATTTTAATGCCTGGTTTGTCATCATGGGCTAGGCATTTGGTGCACCACTGGTCCCAACCTGGGCATATTTTGCCCAAACTCAGCGTTGGTACAGGGTGTTTCTCAGGTCAGGAAGGGCCTGCAACTTCACCCTCTGGGCCTCCTGGCGCCCAGCCTTGCCTTTGGGGTTGACCCCCACTATTATGTCATGTTCACATAACATCAGCAGAAAGTACCACTCAAAAATATGTTGATCAAAGCTTGACATATAATGGCCTAAAAAGTATAATTGCGTCCAAAACTCTAACATTAAGTACAATGTATCCAATCTACTCACAACTAAGTACAATGCTCTTTGAGGAGTAAGAAAGATCTTGCTGATCAAAAGGACCAATATCCTAAATGAAGGTGTGTCCCTTTAAAGACTATACAATTCCATTGTTTAAGTAAAAATTTATGCTCTACTCTTTCTTGTCTGGCTTTAACTATTGCCAAAGTACATTTTAGTGGCAAATAATCTCACTAAAAAGCTGCTGATGCGATTATAAGTAATTTTCATTTAGCCATTAAAGTAACTGAAAACAAATTCCAGAAAACCTTAACAGCAGTCATCTAAAAAATTGGTCTTTAAGCGGATAGGTCCATATTGTTCAAAAAAAACTGTGATATGCCTTTTAATAGCTTGATTTACCTCTGAGATTTAAAATCTTTGCAGATTTCCATGAGAGCAGACTTATACCCTTTAAGGTCCCCTCTTGAGACTAGTGGAGCTTTACCTCATATAAAAGATACCTGTTTTTAGAGTGGGTTATAATGTTACATCCTAGTGTGTAAAGAGACCACCTGAGTACCTTGTCTTGAATATGCTTTGGTGGGTATAAAAAGCTGAGTTCCTCCTGTGACTGTACTCATACACAACCAATTAATGCCACTACTAAGCATTTTCCTGATTCTGATGGCCAAGTCAACTCCTACTGTTGTTAACATAAAATTACCACCATCATATAATATTTAATCACTTTCTGATTCCCCTGAAGGGGTTAGTTCTCAGAACTAATTAGTAAAATCAAGCCAGTTAAAAAAAATCATCCAACTGAGTTGGTGGAGTATAAACTCTTTGAAGTACCCAATTTGATGACATATAGGTTGAAATTTAACCTGGCTTTTGCAACGGTTAGATAACAGAAAATTAATTAAAAATTAAATACCTTTTTTTACTAGAAGTATTATATAAGATATCAGGAAAGATCTGATATGTGGTTAATGAATGTTAAATCAATATTTCCAGCATAAGTTGAAAAATTTTCAGCCATTTATAATTTTAATAAGCTAGATATGTAAGCCTTATAAAACAGATTTAGCGGTGCACTTCATATAACTAAACTTTAAAGGATACTAAATTAATAGAAATATATAAATAGAGTTGGACCGCTCAAAACATAATTGACCTTCCTTAGCTGCTTCCAATGGCTCTGATTTTTTATCCTCCAGCTTCCAATATGCTGCCCACCCACACCAGTTTCAGTATGGGGTATAATTCTACCTTCTCCTCCCCAAAAGCCTATTGCTGCAGACGCGCCTGCAGCCACCAATCAGCCTCCTCCTCACCCCAGTGCCACAAATGCTCCCCCCAATCAAACACTGGCTTGGACCCCAGTTTGCTCCCATACATCCTCTAATGACCAACCAAACCTCAGGCATATGCCAGACCCCCAATTCAATTTAACCAAAATCCTTGGGATCTATTGGCTAAAATTGATGAGTCTGGTTCTAATATTGAAGACTCCCTATCCAACTCAAGCAGCTTATATATGCTTATTACAATGCTAATTTACCCCCTCATTTATTTGCCCCTTGTCATGGAATCTGCTGATTAAAGTAAGACTGGGCTTCCAACCTGGGTGTGTAACAACCCAGTGGAAGGCCCAGAATGCCAAGGGCATAGCAGTTCTGAGCAGTTGTAGGAGGGATCCCTATTATTCTGGTAGGGAAATAAAGGTTAATAAGCATACCAAAGGCCTCATAAAAAACCAAATGGCTGCAATGGAGGCAACTTGGGTCTTGCTGGGGCATCCCCAAGGGTGGAAGAGGCAAGGAGGACAACCAATCTACCTGGGTTTGCAGTTGTGGACCTTTGTAATTACCATTCCACCCATTTTGGACTGCTTTATCATCTAAAAAAATTTCAAAATCATATAAATTTTTAAAATTTTCAAAATGATGATTGGCTTCATGAATCAAAATTAAAGCAAATCGCTTTGACCATCAGGAGGCCTTGGGTCTCATCTTGCATCCATTGGGTGTTTTCAGATTAGGTAAGAAGGTTGGGTGCATCACCAGTGAAGTAGATCAATTTAAATATATATTTGGGCCAGATTGCCCTTGACAGAATGGTACAGATGGTTCAGCACCTGGTTTCCACCTCACAGTTGTGTGGATGGCAAGTCCTCACCTCCAAACAGAGAATCACAATTAGCAGAGACAGCCTCACTCCACCTGAATTGTGCCAAATCACTAGTAAATTGACAAGGTGGATCAGGTTGAATTTGCTGATTATCTCATGGAGTAGGAGGTGATCCTGAAGTTGGTCCACCAGATGCCAAATGGAAACCAGAACACTGTGAAGAGTTTGGCAGATCCAATAACTCTTCCAAGATGGCAGATTGCTGATGTAGGCTGGCAATGAGTCCTTGTATTGCGATCTCCATTTGGTGGGCCACCAGATTAATATTTTGGAGGACCCACTCAATAACCATCAGCCCTAGGATTCAGAAAGCTACGTACTTTGCTGGGCTAAGTAAAGTATTTTAAACAAAAGCTGTGGAGCTCACAGAGTGGGTTTTGGTGATAGAAGCTTTATTAAACTGCAAGGAAAAAATGGACCAACAACTGCTCTTTACAGAGACAGCTGCCTTATATATGTGAAGAGGGGAAAAGGGGCCTTGGAACACATTTTCTTTGGCAGCAATAGCTGACATACTCAAGGGTACTCAGCTGGGGTTCAGGGCCTCATCATTTTGCTTATGCACAGGTCACCAAAGCTTTGGCAATGTAAGTGTTGGATCTGCTAGGGAGGGACCCTCAAAATCCAAACATAAGTGGATTAACCTGGATTGAAGGTGGGGCTGAATTGGGTTCTGTCAGGTCAATTCTGATAAATTTTTAAAAGATTTTTTAAATTTTCCCAAAACAAATTTCTGACTTGGATTGGCTTTCCCAGAACCAGAATTTCGGATTCCATGTCCCAGACCCAGTTTTCTGACTCAGGAGCCCTTTTCTGAATTTCAGAGCTCATTTACTTATTATCTAAAGACATAAAGGATGGCAGAGTGGGGCTCATAGTGAGGGGAAGCTGCTGTTGAAGGCTTCTGGCCTGCATTACCTCATTGCAGACCTCTGTTATCTTTCCAATCAGAGCAGAAGCAGCCAAATGGGGTACTGTGGTGGGGTTTTTTGGTGCCAATGCAGTGACCCAACGTTCATCCACTACATGACCCAAGCTCTCAATTGAGCCAAGGGCTCCACAGGGGCATTAGGTCCCTTCTTCTTCCTAAAAGGGAACTTTTCTAATCTAACTCAAGAGGTTGGGTCTCTATACTTACATTATACTCTCCTTTTTGAATGGGAAGCATTCCTCCTTCTGGCATGTGGACCAGGACGTAATTCTTATGTTTAGTAGGGAGTTTAATGGCCAAAATTATTGAAATTTTTTTGGGTGGATTGGGAGCTTCAGGATGTGACTTGTGGAACTCAGTTTATCAACTTCTTGCAATTCTCACAATCCTTTGCGCTTACCCAACTATTTTATAGGTTGGGTAGCCTTTCCATGCAACCAGATACTGAACTGACCTTCTGGATTTTTCTTGAAGCCAGTATTGCCTCCACTTCAACTATTTGAGAGCCCCCTATAATATTAGGCTCCAGGGTAGAAGGAAGCTCTTCCTTAAAAAGGGATAGTTGAAAGATGTGGAAAACATTGTGTTGTTTCATATGGGCAGGAAGCTTTATGCGGTATGCACTATCACCCAAGTCTTTCTCTACTTCAAAAGGACCAGCCCGCTTACTAGCAAGCTTCCTAGAAGGAACCTTCATATTTAGGTGGCGGGTGTCAAGCATAATGAGGGAGCCTTCAGAGATGTCATGGCCAGAAAGTCATAACCTATCAGCAAACTTTTTATAATCTTCAATGGCCTTTGATATGTGTTCTTGAACAAGCTTTTGGGTGCTTCAGATCTTGGTAACCTGGTCCTCTGCTGTTGGCACTGCTGAGGTTAAGCATGCTCCAATCTGGAAAGATGGGTTGTAACCCAGGGTTGCTTCAAAGGGGGAGAATCCAGTGGAAGAGTGGAAGGTGTTGTTGTAGGAAAATTGCGCTAAAGGGAGGTCTGTGGCCCAACTTTCCCGGGTGGCTGAGGAGTAACAACATAGATATTGTTTTGACACTTGATTAACTCTCTCTATTTGCCCATCCAATTGTGGGTGATATGCTGTAGAGTGGCAGGCTTTGATTTTGAAAAGTCCTTGCAAGGAATACCAAAACCTATCTGTGAACTGTAGGCCCCAATCACTTATAAATTCCATTGGGAGTCCAAACATGGAGAATACATGAGTGATGAAGAGCGTTGCAGTATCCGCTGCTGTTATAGTAGTGTTTCATGGGATAAACAATGCAAACTTAGTTAACCTATCAACAACCACCATAATAGCATCAAATCCCTTAACCATGGGAAGTTTAACAATAAATTTCACTGAGACTAATGTCTAGGGACCCTCAGCTTGTTGCAAAGGATAGAGGAGACCCTTTTTTCCTGTGCGGTCTGATTTAGAGCATGCACAGATAACGCAGCTTGATATCCAGGATGGTATATTCTTGGAAAGCCCAGGCCAATTGTAGGTTCTTTTAACTAAATTGGCACATTTCTTTAAACCAGGATGACCTACAGTGGGTTGGACATGGTGCTCTTCAAAAACCTGCATTTGCAGGCAAGTTGGAACCCAAATCCTATCCCAAAAATAAGATTATCCCATCCTTTATGTGGTACAGGGGCCGTTTTCATTGCTTGTTTCCAGGTCATTTACCACTTCAATTCCCTCTGGGAAACACAGTTGTCCTGCCAAAACGTGTTTGCACATGGAGGTTTCTGGGGATATATTGGCATATGATACCATAACAGGGGTGAGGGAGAGAATCATGGTGAGAGGTACCACTGTGGTGAGCTCAGACAGGTCCTCTTCTGGGCCTGGAGCCAAGGCAGGATTGCAACTCAGCATATCCAGCAGCACATTTAGGGGCCCTTTTATGAACTCATACTTGAAGTTAAAGTTGCAAAGATCCCTATATGTGCATGCTTGAAAATGAGCCAGCTTTTTGGGTTTCTGATAATATGGCAAGGACTTATGATCCATGCACACTGTGACTTTATGCTTTGCTCCTTGAAGAATATATCTCCAATGAGTCAGCAACTATGCCACCGCAGCCAACTCTTTATTATAGATAGCCCATGCTTGTTCAGTGGAGGTGAATTACCTTAAGAAGTATGCCACTGGATGCTCCCTCCCTTCATGATCTTGCAATAGAACTGCTTTCACTGCAACTGCTGAAGCATCACATTCCACAATAAATGGCTTGGATGTGTCAGCCTGACACAGGATTGAAAATGACAGAAAAACAGTTTTAGTTATCTCAAAAGCCTTTTGACACTCCTCTGTCCATTTGAAAGGGACATTCTTTCCTGTCAGTGGGTGGAGGGGTGATGCCAGTTGGGCAAGCGCAGATGAAACCTTCTTTGGGAATGTCACAGTGCCCAGGAAACTTCTCAATTGTTTTTGGGTGGTAGGGGTTGGCCAGGACTGTATAGCCTCCAATTTACATGGGGGAAACACATACCCATACTTAAGGACCAGGTTCCCTAAGAATGTTACTTCTTCACAAAAAAATTCACAATTGGATGGCTTGACAAAAAGCTCTGCCTTGAGAAAAGCAGCCATTACAGCCTCCAAATCCTTAGTGTGCTGTTCATGGGTTGGAGAGTATATTAGAAAGTCACTGATATAAGCAATGGCATAAGTAAATCTTAGGTCCCCCCAAGACATCATCAATATACCGTTGGAAAGTTGCTGGTGCATTCTTTTTTTTTTTTAGTACTAGATGGTCCCAATTGCTGGTGCATTCTTCAGTCCAAATGGCATTACCTTGAACTGGAATATTCCACAATTTGTTCTAATAACTGTGAACCATTCTTGAACCTTCTTGACCCTTATCTGGTTAAAGGTAATAATTAAATCCAACTTAGAAAAGATTTGGGATTTGGTAATGGCCTGTGCAATGGTTTGTTCCAAAGGGAGGGGGTATGGATCTGGAACCATCACATTGTTAACATGACCATAGTCCATGTACAGGTGTAAGGTTCCATCCACCTTCTGGGCAAAGAAAACTGGTGAGGCAATGGGGGAGGATTTCTTGATAATCCTTCCTTTGTCCATCATATCATCTAACCAGATGCCTAGCACCTTATCTTCTTCCTCTGTGTAAGGGTATAATGGGTAATTGATCTTGACAAGATGCATGGCTAGCTGGAAGGTTAAGTCATTTTCTGAATGTGGAGGAAGTCGAGTTGCTAATCTCATGTCAAAGACATCCTTATATGGGGATAGGAAATCAGAAAATTCTGGTGGAGGTCCAATGGGGGCAGCTCAGAGGAAGAGATTAAGCTGAGTGAGGGCTCTGTTCTGAGAGATTCAATTAGTGAGAATTTTCTACTACATCTCTTATTAGCAAAGAATAAGGAGTTAGGTTTCATATTGATGTTCACCTGTTGGCGTTGCCACCATCCTATCTCCATGATAACAGGGTACAGTAAATCAGGTACCCCTGAAAAGTGATCGCAGAAGCCAAATTTGTATATAAGGAACTGTACTGGGCATTGGATAGTATGGCAGATCATAGGTGTAGATGAAGCCCCTAATATAGGAGGAGCAAGCACTTTATCCAGGTTCAGAGAGTGTGCCACTCTTAAATCCATAAAGTTTCACTGCTCCAGTATTCAGGAAAGCTTGTACTGTGACCCTCTGTACCCCCACTCTGAAGGTAATGGGAAACAGAAAATAAGTCTGGTCCTCTTAAATGGCCATGAAAAGAGTGAGGGCAGTGGGAGGTGGGGTAGGTCCTATAATGAGCAGTGATTCTTTGGTTTTCACTAAGCTACTCTGCTTCCCATCAGCTCCCTCTGAGAGGCTCTCCTGGTCCCTATGCAGAATTGGATAGGTTGAGTCTGCCATTATATTATTGCACATCACTGTTGAGGGGAAGGGACTCTCATGGTTACATATGATAGGTGAGGCTGACTTAGTGGAAGGAGAACTAAGCTCAGTGCTATGTGCATCATTTTTCTGATTAGGCGCAACATGTGCTTCCACTTGGGCCATTTGGGTGGGCATCAAGACTGGATTGCTTGGATCCAATGTCACACTCAACTTCTCATCTGCAGGGAAGGGAAAGGGATTCTCCACTGGAAGCAGGTAACTCTTCAGAGTAACCTGCGGGTAGGTAGCTACCACTGCGACCCCAGAGAAGCACTTCCCTGTGCCCTTGTCCCCTGCAGAAGTAGAAGTGGGTGGTTTGGCCTGGACTGAACTGGCTGGGAGGGTATTCACTGATGGCTGAGATGTCATTACCGCTACTGAGGCCATACTTGTATGGAGGGTTTTGTCCCTACTGAATATGCCAAAGTAAATGCAGCCTCCATGGATACTGGAAGAGGATCTCATGCAACATTGCTAGCTGAAGAGGTGTCCAAGGCATCTCAGAAAGCTGCCACTGCAATGTCTGTAGGAATTCCAGCTGAGGGTACTAATGCTGTGAAAGCCTCAACCAGTGATGGCAAGTCAAGGACCTTCTGGTGAAGGGTAAAGAGACAGTAAAGGTGGGATGCTCTAGATTCCGGTGCTTGGACTGCATCAGGTATTATACTTAATAGAGGGGTGTGATTTCCCATTATGGAGGCTGCCTGTAGTACTCCTCTAACCCAATGGCGTGCTTCTCCATTGTGAGCATCTAAAAGGGCCACACTTCTCTATGCATCAGTGGGAGTGGGAGTTTAGGAACCTCTGGGTAGCAAAGCGTACTTGAAGCTCAGCTAGAGCATCTAGCACCTGCTCAACTACTTCAGGTGATGGGACTGGAGTGATTCTCATTGTTACTACACTTGCCAAAGGTGCATCCTGGTTGACTGATGCTGGATTAATGTTATTCTGAGTTGATAAAAATTGTTTGCAGGACTTGCAGAAGGAGATAAGCGACCAGCAAGAGAAGACTAAGTCACACAGGGAATGCAAATTCATGGTGATTAAGAATGCAACTGCTTTGCCTAATTCCAGGAGGAGGGCGGAAAGTGCTGAGGTTATGGGTCAAACCATTATATCATGGAATCTGCTGATTAAAGTAAGACTGGGCTTCCAACCTGGGTGTGCAACAACCCAGTAGAAGTCCCAGAATGCCAAGGGCATAGCAGTTATGAGCAGTTGTAGGAGGGACCCTCTATTATTTATGGAGGGAAATAAAGGTTAATAAGCATATCAAAGGCCTCATAACAAACCAAATGGTTGCAATGGGGGCAACTGTGGGTCTTGCTGGGGCATCCCTAAGGGTGGAAGAGGCAAGGAGGATGACCAATCCTCCTAGGTTTGCAGTTGTGGACCTTTGGAATTACCATTTTACCCATTTTGGACTGCTTCATCATTTAAGAAATTTTGAAATTCATATAAATTTTCAAAATGATGATTGGCTTCATGAATCAAAATTAAAGCAAATCGCTCTGACCATCAGGAGGCCTTGGCCTTGTCTTGCATCCATTGGGGGTTTTCAGATTAGGTAAAAAGTCAAATGCATTGCCAGTGTGACAGATCAATTTTTAATATATATTTGGGCAAAATCAGCTCTTGGCAGAATGGCTCAGATGGTTTGGCGCCTGGTTTCCACCTCACAGTTTTGTGGATGGCAAGTCCTCACCTCCAAATGGAGAATCATGATTAGTGGAGACAGCCTCACTCCACCCAAATTGCGCCAAATCACTAGTGAATTGGTGCGGTGGATTAGGTTGAATTTGCCAATTTATTTTGTGGAGTAGGAGGCAATTCTGAAGTTGGTCCACCAGATGCCAAATGGAAACCAGGATGCTGTAAAGAGTTTGGCAGATCTGATATCTCTCCTGAAGTGGAAGATTGCTGATGTAGGCTGGTGGCAAGTTCTTGGATTGTGATTCACATTTGGTGGGCCACCAGATTAATGGTTTGGAGGACCCACTCAATAACCATCAGTCCTAGCATGCAGAAAGCTGCATACTTTGCTGGGTTAAGTAAAAGTATTGTGAACAAAAGCTGCAGAGCTCACAGAGTAGCTTTGGTGATAGAAGCTTTATTAAACTTCAAGGAAAAAAATGGACCAACAACTGCTCTTTACAGAGACAGCTGCCTTATATATGTGAAGAGGGGAAAAGGAGCCTTGGAATACGTCTTCTTTGGCAGTGATAGCTGATGTACTTGAGGGTACTCAGCTGGGGTTCATGGCCTCATCATTTTGCTTATGCACAGGTCACCAAAGCTTTGGCAATGTAAGTGTTGGATCTGCCAGAGAGGGACCCTCACAGATCCAAACATAAGTGGATTAACCTGGATTGAAGGTGGGGCTGAATTGGGTTCTGTCAGGTCAATTCTGATAAATTTTTAAAAGATTTTTTAAATTTTCCCAAAACAAATTTCTGACTTGGATTGGCTTTCCCAGAACCAGAATTTCGGATTCCATGTCCCAGACCCAGTTTTCTGACTCAGGAGCCCTTTTCTGAATTTCAGAGCTCATTTACTTATTATCTAAAGACATAAAGGATGGCAGAGTGGGGCTCATAGGGAGGGGAAGCTGCTGTTGAAGGCTTCTGGCCTGCATTACCTCATTGCAGACCTCTGTTATCTTTCCAATCAGAGCAGAAGCAGCCAAATGGGTTACTGTGGTGGGGTTTTTTGGTGCCAATGCAGTGACCCAACGTTTATCCACTACATGACCCAAGCTCTTAATTGAGCCAAGGGCTCCACAGGGGCATTAGGTCCCTTCTTCTTCCTAAAAGGGAACTTTTACAATCTAAACCAAGAGGTTAGTCTCTAGACTTACACCCCTCAGCAAAACGCCAAAATGTTCCACAGTGACCACAGCTAGCTTTTGAAGCAATGGATAAGCCAGATTGTCATACTCTCCACAAAGCTGTCACCAAATCAGTGGCAATGATTGCAGAAGGAATCCCTCCTCACAATATCCCCTCCACCATCAATATGCTCCAAAAAAAACATGTTGATTGAATCTTACAAAGCTGCCAAAGATGCCATCCAGCACATGGCAGTGGTAGCGCAGAATCCCAAAGCTCTGATTACCCACACCAATATCACCACATTTATGAAGCTCCCAATGCATGCATGAAAGCTGAAACAGCCTTGATCAATTATAGTATCCCTCTTATGGTTAATTGCTGTTTTCCTGCCACCCCAATCATCAAAGATTTTTCTCTACATCCTGCTGATGCCCAGATGTCCTTGCTCTCTGCCATAGCCCATGCTCTGTTTCAGGGTGAAGACAATGCTGAGGATGAGCCCCCTGATTCCCCCTCCCCTTCTGCCATGATGGGATAAGCAGTTCCTGCTGTCCCACCTGGTTGGTAGTGTTCACATTTTGTGTGTCATCCACTATCTTTAAGCAGTTCATTAATTTTGTTTGGTGAGGATTTATTTGTTTGCTCTTTTGCTTTGGTAATTTCTATCCCCTGGTCAGCTTAACTCAGTTAAATAACATAAAAAATATATAAATTAATTAAATAATAGACTCAATGACCACTGCATCTTAAGTTTAATCCTGGTACACAATCTTTGGGTAGGGGACAATTATGACTGTGTTGGCATTATGCACCAATGCTTCAAACTAAGATAGTGAATAGCAAGGTGGTCATGGAATTCCTGACCTATCAGAATGCAGAGCATGAAGGTTTTCAAGGTTTTATTCTCCTTCCCCATTAATTCAATTTCCTCTTAATTGGTGTGGTACTATCCCCATGTTCAACCCACTTCAAATATAAATTTAAAGTTTAATATAAATAATTAATAATAGACTAATAGATAATAGAACATTTATAGTTGAGTCTTCACCCATATTAGGGCAAGGCTTAATAGAGCCCTATCTGAGCCTTGACTGGGACTGACAATTGTTTTTCTTATGTGAACATGAAGCTTACACTAATATATGTCAAGGAAACTGGAGCGCAGGAGGTCACTGGAGGGAAAGACACAGGCCAAAGGCGATACAACAAGGTCAAGTGACCCAACAAAACAAAGAGACATCCTAAACGGTCTATTTTGTTTTCATATAAATTTTGGAGCAAAACGCACACCAAACTGACCACAACCATCAGGGACAAGAGGCCCTGGGAGCTGGGAAGGGTGGCGTAAAATCCAAGACTAATTTCAGAGAAATATGAGGAGGCAGAGCTGGTGGAATAGGTGGTGGAGTGGGTGGAGGGCTCACAAACAGCAGGGGGTGCAAACTAGAGTGGAAAACGAACTCCAACTATCAAAGGCTATCATAAAAGTATATTTTTTGTTCAAGAAAACAGAAATATATAGAAGATTTGCCCAAAATTCCTAGACTTTATTAGGGTGATCAGAGTATCTGAGAAAAGAAAAGCCTTTCTTACCTTGGAACTTAATTTATAGGGGGTTACTTCACAAAGATTCCACTGGTTATTTGAATCTGATATGAGCTACAAATTCATCATTTTTCAACAAAATCAAGATTTTTTGAATTTGGCCAGATTTTGTAACCTCATATCTTGTGATTTTCTGGGTCTTAAGTTCGATTCCTGCCTGGGCTTTTGCCTCAAATAAGCCGTTTTCCTCAGCCCTGGCTGGCAAAGCCAAAACCTGTTATTTGTCAATGACCTTAGATAGGTCATTGGTGACTCTTAGGGGTTCTGGTCTCTGCCCCAAGGGCTTATTGGACTTGGCTTTATAAGGGTAGTTAATTCCATGAAATATGTCACTAGATGTGATATCACCCTCCACTCTTGGATGGGGTTCTACACCACCTGAGAGGACATTGGCCATGGCAAAGTTCTTGTGGGGAGTGGTTAGCTTCATGGCAGCTAAAGAGGCTTGAGTGGCAGGTCCTGTGACATCTGGGAATCTAGAGTGGAAGTCATAAGTTAGGTCTTAAGCATTGGTCATGTCCCAATAAGATACCCAGCTGTTCTCTGTCTCATTGTATCCTTTCCAGGACAAGTATTGCAGGTGGCTCCAGGATAGGTGAGAAGCAATAATGGCATCAATCTCATATTGAGGTTCACCATCCACTATCACAGGATCTAGGTGAGGTGGCATGAGACCATTGAAGGGGGTCAGGAGTCATTCATGTAAGGTGCTGAACAGTTTGATTGAAGGGGTAAGTCAACCTGGTAAGCTGATGTCCCACTTTTTTGAGGATCTTGAAGGGTCCAACATGCTTGGGACCTAACTTGCAGCAGGGTTGCTTCAGGTGAAGATTCTTGGCATTAACCATGACCAAGTCACCAGGCTTATATTCAGGTACTTCATGGCACTTTCAGTCAGCATATGCTTTGTAGATTATCACAGCATCAACAATATGGTTCTTCACTGCCTGATGTATGTCCCTGAGCTCTTTAGTGCACTCATTGGCAGCAATGATGGTGGACTCAATCTGTGGACTTAGGTTGAAGCTGGGGTTGTAACCATAGTTTGCAAAGAAGGGGGAAGTGCCTGTAGAGGCATGGGTAAGGTTAATATAAGTGAATTGTGCCAGTTGGGGTGAGAGAACCAATTGTTCTGTTCAGCATTGGAATAACTATGCAAGAATCGCTCCAAACCTTAATTCACCCTCTCCATCTGTCTATCTGACTGGGGGTGGAAGGCTGTGGAGCAGCAGGGGAGAATGCTGAGGATGGAAAGCAGGGCTTCCCAGAACTGAGCAGTGAATTGTGGGCCCTGATCACTGATAATCTCCTTGGGGAGACCATGTAAGCAAAAGATGTGATCTACAAAGAGGCGGGCTATCTCAACTGAAGTAATGGTGGTGTTTCAGAGGATGAAGTGGGCCATCTTTGTGAAACAGTCCACCACAACCATTACTGCATTATAACCCTGGGACAAGGGAAGTTCCACGAAAAATTGACAGACACTGATTTCCACGGGCCCTCAGCAGCTTTGAGGGAAACAAACAATCCAGCACTCTTCAGGCAGGCTTGGCTTTGACCAGTTGCACGTCAAGCAGGACTTTGTAAATTTTGCCACATCAGTGGCAATATCTTTTCAACTGTAGGAGTGGCGGATTAACCTAAGAGTCTTGTCCTTGCCAGGGTGGCCAGCAGTTGGAGGGTCATGAGCTTCACAGATCACTTCCTCATGCAGGGGTCCAGGAGGTACCCACCACTTGCCCTGATGGAGGATGACACCACCCATCAATTGGTAGTCTTTGTCCAGGAATTCGCCATTTCTATGGCAGGCCTGCTTAATCTTATCATAGTCAGCTGACAAAGGTTGGGACAACCTAACATGGGAAGGGGTGTCAGCATCATCTTCCAAAGGTTCCATCATAAGTGGAGTGGGGGGTTGGACAGTGGGCTCTCCAAAACTGTTCTGGCTTAATCAACACCTGGGTATTGTGGGCATCAACTAGTGCAGGGTCAGATGCTAGGGCAGGGTTCTGGGATAAAGCATTGGGTAAAATGTTCTGGTTGTCCTTAATGAAGTCATATATGAAGTCAAACACTGACAGGATTTCTAACCACTGGGACTGGTGAGGGGATAGCTTCTGGGGGTGTGGTAGTACATCAATGCCTTGTGGTCAGTACGGACAATAAATGGCCACTTAGACCTATGCAAATGGTGATGCCAGCGTTGTACTGCCTCAACAACTGCAAGGAGTTTTTTATCATATATTGCATAGTTGAGCTATGCAAGGGTCATTTTCTTAAAAAAGTAAGCAACAGGCTGTTCCACTCCATCCTCCCTCTCTTGTAGCAGAGCAGCTCCCACTGCAAAGTTGGAAGCATCAGTGTGTTAATAAAGGGGTGGCTGGGGTCTGCATATACCAACACCAGGATGTACAATAGCATAGACTTGACAGCATGGAATTCAGCATTGCATTCATTGTCCAACTGAAAATTTTCTCCCTGAAGTGGTGTAGAGAGGGGTGGCAACTTCTAAGAGCTGGGGAGTGAATTTCTTGAGGAGGTTACATTTCCCAAGGAAGCTGCGTAACTCTGTGAGAGATGAGGAGGTAACCCAATCGTGGATAGCTGCTTCCTTATCTAGGGCAATCATATGACCATGAGAGAAGATAATGTTTCCTAAGAACTTGACCTTGGGTTGGAAGAACTCACACTTGCTAGCCTTAATTGTAAGGTTTGCCTGTGAAAGTGTCTCCATGACAGATACAAGGTGGCGGGCATGAGATTCTGCATCTGGGGAAAAGACCAGTATGTCATCCATGTATACAATTGCACAAGTACCCATAAGGTCTTCTAAGACAGCATCAATGAGCCTCTGAAAGCAGGCAGTATCATTCTTCAAACCAAACGGCATAACCCTGAACTGGTAGATACCTTTCTATGTGCAAAAAGCAGCCAACCACTCCTGGCCTTCTTTAATGAGAATCTGGTTGAAAGCGTTGAGACAGTCAAGCTTGCTGAACACCCTAGCCTTCTCCATATAATGGGAAATCTGTTGCTTCAAAGGGAGAGGATGGGGGTCAGGCACTGTTAGGTTGTTCAGATTGCCATAATCAACGCAGAGATAAAGTGAGCCATCAGACTTCTCTACAAACAGGAGGGGGGAGCACACAGGTGAGGATTTTTTTAGATTTGACCCTTAGAGAGCATGTTGTCTACCCAAGCGTTTAAGACGGCCTCCTCCCTCAGGAACAAGGGGTAAATTAAAGAGGATATCTTGATGAGATCCACAGTCAACTTAAACCCAAAGTCAAACTTGGTGTGCTTGGGGAGTGGGCAGGCCTTTGTGGGATCAAACATATCAGCATACCCTCAGATGTATTCTGGCAGAGTAAGTGTTAGGATCAGGGCATCTGTAGGTTGAATAGAGGCTAGGACCACCTTAGGAGAGGGGCCCCACCTTCTGAGGATCACCGTGGCGCTCTCATCTAAGCAAGGGATGGTAACCATGACTCCTTCAGAAGATTGTGCATGCATGGTAGAGTCTAGGACATTAGTGGTGATGTCAAATTGGTGCCACCAGCCAACCTCTAAATTAACAGAGTATAGGAGGTTCTTTATTGAGGAGAAGCTCTCAACAAAGTAACCATCACCTGCAATGAAAGGGACAGGTGTTAACACATGGTAACTTGAAATTCTTTGAGATGCACCTCCCTTCACAAACTGATCAACTTCCAGGGGTAGCTCTAGGGCCTCTGCCAACTCTTGGCAGATGAAGTTTTCAGTTGCACCAGTGTTTACCAAAGTAAGTGCTTGAAAGCTCTTCCTTGAAGAAAAAAAGATAGCCATGAACAAGGAGTAAGCAGAGGAGGGTTTATTTCCCTCAGAGCTAAGAAATGACAGAATGACTCCAAGCTCAGAGGGCGGCATATAATGTGGAGTATCCCCAAAAAAGATCTTCCATATGACTTCACATTGCCATAAAGTTGTCCACGGGACTAAAATGGTGTGGGGTAACTTAATGCTCTATGTTTGGTGGGAGGAAGGTCTTTATCACATGAGTCTACACCAATCAGGATAGCCAAGCTTTCAGGGGGGGTCAGTCACAGCTATCTCTTCTTCAATCATCCTCTCATGAATCTCTACTCATTTCTGGATGGAGTCAACCACAAGAGGTAACTCTGGAATGATATAAAAGAGTTGTTCAACTGGACCAACTGGGATGACAGGTTGGGCAGAGAGCATAGGTTCTAAAATGACATTGATAGGCCCATACCCTGGAGGAAGTGAATGCTTTAAATCAAATGGGTTAGACTTACTAACCCCCTCTTCTTTTAAAGACAAAAGTGAGAGATACTCCATGGAGTGCGGTGGTGCAGGGCCAGTGGTGAGGTGACCCCCACCTATGATGGAGGTTTCAGTCTCACCTTCCAGCAAGCTCACTGCTGGTTTCAAGTGGTACTGGGAGATTACAGAAGTAGGGCCTTCTAGGATCAGTTAGAAGTGTCCATAACAGCCAGTGTCTTAGCTGGATATTTCACCACTGAATTGAAAACATGTTGGTGCCCCACAGTGATGGAGTCATCAAGTTTAGGATCTGGAGTTCAGTGGTACAATTAGGCTTGGTGGCACAGAGGCTGATAGACAACAGGGATGCAAGGATGGAGCATGTCCCAGATAAGGAGTGGGGTAGGTTATACCATATGCTAAGGGAAGTACCAGTATCATCTAGGAACTTGCGGAGAAGGGCCATTTTTAACTGTTCAAGAGATTCCAACCTTGATGCTCACTCTTGAAACAGGTGCAAATATTGAGCTGTAGTGAGGTCTCCTTGGGACAAATGTACAAAGGAGTTATAGTCCTCAAAGGTAGCAGGGGGATACTTGCAGGGCTTGACAAAGGTTTCCAATGCTGTGAGATACTCCAGGAGGGATCTATTATTCTCACCCATAGTGAGTAACCATTGGTGAGCTCCATCTAAAATTTTATGGAGCAGCAGCTGGAGGAGGAGGACATTGTCTAAGTCCTTGTCTTGAGACTTCTGATGGGCTCTAAGGCTGGACAACATGTTGAAGATCTCATTTTTCAAATTTTAAATCATGTGAAGAGTGGAAATTGAGACCAGTAGTGGCAGGTACTGCACATTTTATGAGCGTTTTGAGTGAGGGGAGCCGCGCAACACCCTCAGCACACTCTTTGAGGAAGGTAACAAACAAGGCCAGAAGGGATACAAAAGTACTAGCCCAGTGGACCACTTCAACGGGTGACAACTATGAGAGGATTAGGTTAACTCTAGCTACCCAACAGTAGAAGCAACTCACAAAAAAATTTAGATTTTTCTCAGATAATGTCAGGAAAACTGGAGCGCAGGAGGTCACTGGAGGGAAAGACACAGGCCAAAGGTGATACAACAAGGCCAAGTGACCCAACAAAATGAAGAGACATCCTAAGCAGTCAGATTCTGTTTCCATATAAAGTTTTGGAGCAAAATGCACACCAAACTGACCACAACCATCAGGGACAAGAGGCCTTGAGAGCTGGGAAAGGTGGCGTAAAATCCAAAGCTAACTATAGAGAAATATGAGGAGGCAGAGCTGGCAAAATAGGTCTAGGAGTGGGTGGAGGGCTTAATACAGCAGGGGGTGCAAACTAGAGTGAAAAACGAACTCCAGTCATCATAGATTGTCAGAGAAGTATATTTTTTTGTTCAAGAAAACAGAAAATATACAGGAAAATTTGCCCAAAATTTCTAGACTTTATTAGGGTGATCAAACTATCTGAGAAAAGCAAAGCCTTTCACATCTTGGGACTTAATTTATAGAGGGTTGCTTCATGAAGATTTCAAAAGTTATTGGAATTTTATATGAGCTACAAATTCATTATTTTTCAACAAAATCAAAAAATTTTAAATTTGGCCAGATTTCAAAACCTCATATTTTGTGATTTTTTGGGTCTTGAGTTCGATTCCCGCCTTGGCTTGTGCCTCAATTAAACCGTTTTCCTAAGCCCTGGCTAGCAAAGCCAAAACCTGTTATTTGTCAATGTCCTTAGATAGGTCATTGGTGACTCTTAGGGGTTCTGGTCTCTGCCCCAAGGGCTTGTTGGACTTGGCTTAGAAAGGTGGTTAATCTCAGGAAATATGCCACTATCTGTGACAACATATGCCTAGATATCTTGGTTGTTTGAGTTGAGGTAGATCTTTTCCATGCTGGTGCATTTTAGTTTAGCATATACTGGCAAGATCTTATGTTTGGAAAAGTGAATTAAGTAAATTAGGATTGTTGAGAAATTGGTATGACTGGCCAATAAGCCATATATGGCTTGGCAGGTTTTTTTCATTAAAGGGGATTTAAATGTGGATAGTAAATTATGTTAACCTTAAAGCAAGTCAAGAGAGGTGATATTAGCACCTAGTGCTAAAAAAAGAAAGGTGATATTAGTTCAGTGAATAGAGTGAATTTTGCCAGAGCTTAATGATGAGGTGGAACCAGACAAGTTCCACTGAATGATTGATTGCTAAACCAAAGGGTTGTAATTGATCAAAGTGATGAAGATATGAGTGGGATGAGAAGATAAGAAGGGATTTTTTGAGATTGGTCAAGTAAGAGAGTTGATTGGGTGAAGAAAGGTATTAAAAGAAGAAAGAGTCTGCTAGTAATATTACTTTAAATAAAGTAATGCAGATGAGGCAATTGTCTCATTTTATATAAAAGATTTTAAATTTATTTTACAGACCAACAATCTCCTATTTAAGTCTGTTGCTCAGTGGGTTTAATCTTGTGCAGCTCCAATGTCATATCTCAAGTATATTGCTATGTTTATAATGGTAATTTTTTATACAAGGGTCCTTTAATCAAAACCCTGAGAGCTTCATATTAACCAAGCAATGGCGCAGCAGATTTTTTTAAAAATAACTACCCAGTTTATTAAATTACCATAATATGCAGAACTAAAAATTAGTTTGGATCCATTACTTAGATGCAAAAAAAGCTATTTCAAGAAAATAAGGTATAACAGATCATCTTGACAATGCCTTCCACCAACTGCACCTGGTGAGTTACCAAGCCAGCTAACTTACCAACTTCTTGGATGACATTACAGAGTGGCTACACTGTGCAGAGCATAAATTTGAATGGTGTTTCTAGAGCAAAAGGTGTCTTTATTGACAAGCTGCCCCCACCTAACCGTGTTGAAAAAATATGGATTTTTTGAGCAGTTTTTTGCAGTGGAGGGAGTGTCATATTAGTATAAGGCTAAAGTGTTGTTGTCCTCTCTGGATGTAGAGAGTGCAGATCAAGTTATGTATTACCTTAAAATAACAAATAAAATATAAGGAGGTGTAGGAAATTGTGCTCCATCTGTTTGGTGGTGTGGCAAAGATGGTGCAGTGTAAGGCTAATTTTCTAACAGTACAACTTCAACCAAACAAGTCTTTGGTTAAGTTTGTGGAGCAATTCACATCTAAAGCCTACATGCTAGTGGGAGTCTATACTTAACCAAAAAGGATGTGGGCATAGCATGACATCAGCTTTCAAGCCATATCAAGAGCTGTATATTGCTATAACCCACTGTCAGAATTGCAGATGACCACATAATCTAACCTTTTGACTGAATATAATATTTGACAATTAAGTTATAATTGTAGAAAATTGACAATAGAAGCTGATTGATGAGAATATTGTTAGGCGGCATCCCTGATGATATTAGGTCACCAACTAATGAATTATTGTCAGGCATCATCCCAGTGATATTTGAGGCCACCAACAGATAATTTCATTGGGCATCATCCCCAACAAAATTAAGCAATAATTCAATATTGGGATAATACCCAATAGTCAAATTATAGGGAATCATTCAGAGCAAAATGGATTAAATTCATCGGAAACTACCAAAACATTTAAATGTTGGAGGAAGAGTGGAATTGTCATCAGCTGAAACAGCTGGTTTCCAGTACCTAATACTAATTGTTTGTTTGGTACATCGATGAATCCCCCTTGGGTTGGGACCATCTAGTACTAAAAAAAATACTAATTGTTTGGTCTGCTGAACACCCAAGGATTAAACTATCTAAAAACCCAAAGCAACAGTACCTGACGAGATTTAGGGCCTAACACTGAGAGTCAAACCAGTATAGAAGCACAAATATTCTCAGCGGACAGCTGAAAAGTTGTGTGCCAAATCCTATTAAAGAAACCCTAGATTATTCCCTAATAAAAGCAGAATTAAACTGATATTAGCTTAGTTGTATAAACATTAGTTGTTTTAAACATTACTCTTAAGAGAAGAGTGCAAGGATTAGATATCCTTAGGTTGGCAACATTAAAATCTCCACTTAGCTCTGTGAGAAGGGAATAAGGAAATTGTTCCCTACCAGTATCAAAATATCTCAAGTGGAAGAAGCACCAGTTTAGCGTTGGACTATATTCTCAACGTGGCTTTTGGGCAATCAACCATAATAATAGTCTTCACACTATTATTGCCCCAGTCTATCAATCTCTTTCAAATAATCAACGCCAGGATCCATGAATCTGTGCAGTTGAATTCCTGAGCTAAAAGTGAGCCATCTAAGCCCAAGATTCTAATATTGGTGCTCACTACAGGGGTAGTTAAGTTGTCAAAAGACAATTTAAAATAATGATGTCTTTTAAGGAAGAGCTTCAGAAGCTCTGGGTAGCTCTACAGGCCAACAATGAAAATGTACTCAGCTCAACATCTCAGGTCAATGTTAGTACATTGGAGGAACATATGATCAAGATGGAGGAAACTCTCAAATAATTAGGAATAGTTAATAACAACCTATGCAGATCAGTTGCCTCTTTAAAGCGTCAAGAGGGCAAACTTGTCAAGGAAATTTTATTTCAGAAAACCAAATGGGAAGCGGATTGAGAATGTATCTGACAGTTTTATTAGAAATGGCAAAAATGACCAAGCATATAGAGGAGTTGGAGAAACACCAATGTGATTATGAACAATCTAAGGCAAATGATGCCAAAGCAAAGGCATGTGAAACACCAAGCAATAAGACCTCTCATCCCCAAAACATGCCTAAACCACTTGCTGGTGTGTCAGAAATGACTCCCAAAGTCACTCTTATGGCTTCTTGAGTAGCTGGGTCAGGATCTCCTATTAGTGGAGCAATGGAGGAACTTTAAATACGCCAAAATTGCTCACCTTTCACCAGGATAACGTCCCAGTGTTCTTCCACTTATTTGATATGACCATGTTCAGCTATGCGGAATGACAAAGAGCAGTAACTGTATTAAACTGCCTTAGCTCAGACTGCAAAAATCTGGTGCTTCTTCACCTCAATGAGGGCAACTGGTCATACGTGGAAGCCAAAGCTGCCATTATGTTGGAGTCAGAAGCCCTACTCAGATGGTGAATCATAAACAAGAGTTCATGGGTATTAATTCCTCAAAGATGAGACTCTGGATTTTTTGCCAATTGTTTTTACCAAGAAGCTCAGATCTTGGCAGGAGCGAATGTGTTAAGTGACTTTAACACCTGCATAGCCATGCAGTCAGCACTTTTGCCCTACTGAGACTTGCATTAGATTATGGTGGCAGCACTAGTGACTGAAACAACAACCTCTCAGATGGTAGACCATCTGAAGATGCTTGGAGCCACGTTTGATGCTCCCAATCATACTTTTAAAGTAAATCAAATGAAGGCCCAAATATTGTCAAATTCGCTGAGCCATCTAAAGAATCTGAGGGTTGAGTTGTGTCAGGAAGTAAAACCAAAGTTCAGAAATGAGTGGACAAATCAACAAACTGCTGTTTCCAATGTGGGAAGTTGGGCCATGTAATTGCCCAGTGGCAGGAAAGAAAGCCAAAGGATCAGATTAATCTTATTCAACCTCAAGAAACTGGTTCAGATTTGGGAAAAGGACCAGCAGTCTAGATCAGGGATGATCTAGTACTGCTGATAAACTTGTCCTGCCTGACATAATGTGAGAGGAAATCAATATCTCTGCTCTATTTGTGGATGATGACTCACCGGATCCGCTCTATCAGGTAATCAACTTAATGTTAATGCTATAACTTGAGCCAAAGCAAAGGGGATTATTCCCAAAATTGTTAGCAAGGTCACTCAGCTCTACATATAACAGCTAGCAGAGAAAGTTAGATCCGCCAAGAGCCCTGAAGACCTAGTCAAAATAAAGTTGGATGATGCTAACTTTTCTTTACCTATCAGCGTGATCAAGGAGTCATTCCCCAATTTATCTGCTCAAATAATCCACACACTTAATTCAGTGTGTAAAGCTGCTATCCATTCAGTAATTACTTTATTACAGTACTTGAAGTGTACCTATGTCAATATTCTAGTCAATAGGATAAGAGTCTGAGCCATAATTGATAGTGGAGCACCAATCAACATCATTTTCACCAAATTAGTGAAACATATGAAAATCTTACTAGATTTGGAGCACCAATAAAAAAGTATGGAATGGCTGGACCAGACATTACCATCTCATGTGGAGCCTACAGTGTGCTACCACTTCAGTTTGGATTTCTGATGGTGTCAGCTCCCACTATAGTACTGGCCAATCCAAACTATGACATACTTATTGGGACAGAGTTCTTGAGGAAGTATGAGGTAAAATGTGATTCTGAAGAAAACATCCTGACAATATTGGGGCAGACGCTGCCTTTGGTTTACCAGCAGAAAGGAGAAACTCTGCTGACAAAGAAGATAAACTTTGTTAATTTAATTTATAGTGATGGTACTATACCAATTCACTATAAACTAGTCAGACAGAAATGGAAACCAATGCAGATGAAAATTATGGAGAATCTAGGAATACCTCTAAGGGTAAACGCAGTGAACACTATTCCGCTGGGGGCTCAAATCATAATTAACACTAGGTTTACAGTGGAACTTTTCAGAACAGCATTATGGAGAAATCATCAATCCCTGGGAAAAATCAAGAATCAAACTGTGGGTTGCATCAGGGATCTTTATGCCAGTTCACAAAGGGATACAAGTATTAGTATCCAATCTGGAGAAAAGCTGATAGAAATTTGAAAAAAATCAGACCATTGCATTTCTGCACTTGCTCCTGATGGCAGAACTATACGCTTTTCATGAATTTGGATTGTTTTCTGAAATGGGATTGCTGGCAGTCTTTACTGAAAGTGTCAACATATTAGTGGATTGTGAGCAGCTAGCTGATCTGACTATGAATCAGCAGGGGGATGTGCTAATTATTTGAAAATACTGGACAATATCTGCTCAGAATGATCATGACTTAGGATGTGCAAAAAACGTACTCCACAATGTTGATACTGGGTAATATCCACCAATATGAATGAGACCTGTTTGAGGTCAAGAGCAGTGGAAGCAGAGGTCAGCAATGAGATAAGCAAGTTAGTGGAACATGGGTTACTCGTTCCATCATTGAGCCCATGGGTGAGTCCAATCCTGTTGGTAAAAAAGAAGGATGGATCAAACTGAGTAGTGACTGACTATTGCCAACTAAACAAGATCACTAAGAAAGACTCATATCCGCTGCCCTGAATTGATGATGCACTTGATCACCTGGGGGAGGCAAAATAATTTCCAGCTATGAACCTGATTTTGGGCTATTGGCAAATAAATTTTCTAAAAGAAGATTAGGAAAAATGTGCAATAATTACTGCACAAGGACTATACCAGCCAATCAGAATGCCTCAAGGATTATGCAATATGCCAGCAACTTTTCAGTGAGCTATGGGGTCCAATACTTAGTGACCTGAAGCTATCCTGCGTGCTAATCTACTTAGACAATATCAACATTTTCAGTAGGACCTTCTCTGATCATTTGGAGCATCTGGAGGAAGTTTTCAAGTGGTTGGCAGCGGCAAATCTAAAAATTAAGCTGAGAAAATGCCACTTTTTCAAAAAAGAACTTGAATACTTAGGGTTTGTTATAAACTCTAATGGATTATGACTGCAACCCATAAAATAGAAGCTATTGAGCAGATGTCAATCCTAAAAAGTGTTCAGGATATTCAAGTCTTTTTGGGAATGGTCAGGTACTATTGCTGATTTATCAAAGACTTTGCTGGAATCACCAAACCTATATTTCACCTACTTAAGGATCTGAAAAAGGGATTTGTGTGAAACAAAGAGGCCCAGAAGTCATTCAATAAGCTCCAAAAATATCTTATGAGCAGCCCAGTGTTGATACCCAAATTTTAGTTAGGAAATTATAATCCAAGTGGATGCCTTGTTAATGGCAATTAGAGTTATTTTAAGTCAATTAGATGACAATGGGGACAAACATCCAGTAGCCTATGTGAGCAGAACACTGTTGCCAGCAGAAAGAAACTATACTGTGATGGAGCAAGAGTGTCTGGTGGTCATCCAAGACTGCAAACAATTATGAGTCTACATACATGGAATGCACTTTAAAGTCATAATTGACCACTCATCCCTGTGCTGGGTTCATAACCTGAAGGAGCCAGAAGGCCAGTTAGCCCGATGGGCTTTAAAGCTGCAAGCCTATGGTTTCAAAATTATCCAGTGGGCTGGAGTGGTATATCAGAATGCTGATGGATTGTCTTGATTGCAGTTGTTCATGTGATCTATCCTCAGGATAATGCACTATTTCAGCAGATGATCAAAGAAGATATTGGGGATGAACCCCCAAGAAATTCAGAATGCATTGCAAAAAGCCATGGAAAATACTGAATTTAAAGACAATTAATTATACAAAATGATCAAAGAAAAATGGGTTTTATTTCCTAAACCATTGGAACAAGTGGAAATCATTTGAGCTGCCCACAAGGTTATCAGCCATGGTGGCCTAAGGAAAACAGTGGATCATATTCACCAGTATTATTACTGGGAATCAATCAACTACAATGTGGTGGATTACTTAGCCTGTTGTGTGGAATATCAGCTGCACAAGAACATCATAGGGTACTGTTTAGTATGCTCTGGCTTTGCATGGCACACGGTGTCCATAGATGGTATGGGACCATTAAGCATCAGCAACAGAGGAGTGAAGTATATAATTGTCACAATAGATCACTTAACCCAATGGGTTGAAACAAAAGCCCTCAGCAAAGTAGATGCAATAAGTATGGCGAAGTTTATACTTGACCAAGTGTTCTATTGGCATGGTTGCCCTCAAGTTTCTCTCAGTGACAATGGAACCAACTTTACTTCACATGTGATTCCCAGGCTTAATAAATTAATGGGAATCTGTGGTGTTGTATCCATCCCCTATCATCCAGAAATGAATGGAATGGTGAAAAGAGTGAATGCAGCTGTAGCCTCAACCTTACAAAAATTAGTTGCAGAGAAATCTTCTGCATGGGGAGCATATCTGAGTTTAATCACTTTTGCTTATAATATCAGTTACCATTTGGTGACTGAGGAAATGCCGTTTGAACTGGTATATGGGCAGAAAGCTGCATTGCTGCCAATATTGTATTCAGCAGTAGAGTCATCTTCAGGGATGAGTGCCAAACATTATCTATCCGGCTGGCCAATATTCTGATTTAATTACAATCTCAGGCATTTAATATAACATTGAGGAAAAGAATCAATGCAAAGATAATGGATGATCAGAATCAACTTCCATTGAAAAAATACCATGTGGGCAATAGGTTAGCCTATTGTGATACCCATGGGTTCAGAAGAAAAAATAAATTGGACGCCCTATGGATGGGACCATTTGAAATTAATGCCATGTTGAAAAATGATGCTTATATGATCAAAAATACTGAGGATGGTTGCATAGTCAATAGAGTCCACATGAAATACTTAAAGTATTGGACTTAGAAAAAATATATATATAAAAAGAATAAAAATAAAAATAAAAAGATGCATAAAAATACAAAAAAGTAGAAAATATTAGAAAACAAATTTAATTCAAACAGTAATGCATCTAGTGATATTCCCATCTACCAAGACTGGAGGAAGTAATAGTAGTGGGCATGAGTCCCAAGCATTGGCAGTATCAGGAAGGGCTGAAACTGGGTCTTCCAGAATAGTCCCTATCAATGAGATGTTGAGACCCATCCTGGGTTTGTACAGGTGGCAAGAGTGCCAACGAGACCTGCCCTGAGGTTTTTACAGGTGGACCAGTTGATCTTTTGCAACTGATGAAAAGATGGGACTGTCATGACATGATGTCATGTGAACTATGCTCAAGAAGAGGTGGCAACAGGTAGCAACCAAAGATACAAAGTCATCATACCAAGCAGAGCATATGGGTGTTGAGTGCAGACAGAGCTGCACTATGCTGAGGACATATAAATATGAAAAACAAAATATGAGCTTCAGCTGAGGCAGCTTTTATTCCTGAGGGTTCTATCTTCCATTGGATATCTGGTCAAGAAGGGGGATGTTTTAATTGCAGATGACCACATAATCCAACCCTTTGACTAATTATAAGATTTGATGATAGAGTTATAATTGTAGAGGATTATAAAGAGTGGCTGATTGATGATAATATTGTCAGGTGACATCCCTGATGATATTAGAAGTTGCTGACTAATGAATTATTGTCAGAAATTATTTCCAGTGATATTTGAGGCCACCAACAGATAATTTTGTCAAGCATCATCCCTGACAAAATTAGGCAATAATTTGATATTGGGATAATACCCAATAGTCAAATTATAGGGAATTATTCAGAGTGGAATGGATTGGAGACATTGGAAACTACCAAAACATTTGAATGCTGGAGGAAGAGTGGAATCATCATCAGCCAAAATATTAGTTTCAAGTACCTAATACCAGTTTGTTTGGTCCGCTGAACACCCAAGAATTACACTATCTAAAAAACCCAAAGCAACAATACCTGATGTGATTTGGTGTCTAACACTGAGGGTCAAACCAGTATAGGAGCACAAATATTCTCAGCGGACAGCTGAAAACTTGTGTGCCAATTCCTACTATAAAAACCCTAAATTATTCCCTAATAAAAGCGGATTCAAACTGATATTAGCTTAGTTGTTTAAACATTGGTTTTTTATAAATTATTTTAAGAGAAGAGTGCAAGGATCAGATATCCTTTGGTTGCAATATTAAAATGTCTGCTTAGCTCTGTGAGAAGGGAATAGGGAAAATGTTTCCTACCTGTATCAATATATCTTCAAGTCAAAGAAGCACCAGTTTAGCGTTGGACTATACTCTCAATGTAGCTTTTGGGCAATCAACCATAATAAGAGTCTTCACACTATTATTGCCCCAGTCTATCAATCTCTTTCAAATAATCAATGTCAGGATTATGAATCTGTGCAGGTGAAACCCAGGGCTAAAAGTGAGCCATCTAAGCCCAAGATTTTAACACCCACATTCTTTAAAAAGATGTGGAGCTATCATGAATTGATAATTATTTCCACCATCTCTCTTTTACTTTTGGTGCTCTCAAAGTGGAACAGAAGGCCCCTGTGACTGCTATCAAATTGCTGTTAGAAAATGGACCCCACTGGCTCCATTATAATCTTGTGGGTAACATTGACTTTCTTAATACTTTGCCAGGCTTTTTCCATATATCTTATGCCCACCAGCTTATCCTCAGACACATTACAAAGCCTCATTTAACTTCTGATCTGGACCTTTAAAGGAGATACAGAAATGAGAGCCATTTGCAAATGCTTGTTTTTCATGCAGCCAAATAGGCCTCTATGTGGCTAACTGCCCTGGCAAACTACATGCTTATGCCATACTGCCCACCACAATCAAACAGGAAAAGGCTTAAGCAGAGTAAAGATGGGACGCTCTACCTCCACTAATCTAATTTTATGACTCTGTTGATTTACCAAGTTAGTTTGCATCAACTTTGGTACTCACCCTGATAACATATTATACTAAAAAAATCTCCCCAATATCTTGGACTCTAACTGTGAGAGAGATCAGAATAACACAGACTTAAAATTTCGTTGAGATGTACAAAAACCATATGGTTGAAAAATACTTTAGTGAAATGGTACAGTTTAAAGTTGTACCCTCAGCGCATGTTGCAGCTCTAAAGAGGATAAACATGGCAATTCCAGTAGAGAAAATTGCCCAGGAGTATTCTCATGTTGGCACCAGTATTATCATTTCCTTGATGAATAAACCCAAGGATGTTTCTGTAATAAATACTAATGGTTCTTCTTATTTAAGTGTACATGCTGTGATATTTTGTTTAAAATAAAAAAATCTGAGCTGTTATAGATATCAGAGCTCCAGTTAATATTATATCAACTAAGCTTGTGGCTAAGCTTCCATTGAAGCCTGATGTGGAACACCAAGTAGCATATGGGACTGCAGGGGCACAGAGCACTGTGTTGGCTCTTACAGTACATTGCCTCTGAGGTTTAGTTTGGTCGGTGCATCTGCTCCTGGCAATGGTTCTTCCTAAAATAATTATGACTTGCTGATTGGGGCCACATTCATGCAGCAATTTGAGGCAGTGGCCAATATAGTGAAAAAACATTTGTATTCTGGGACAATGAATCCTTATCTATTTTGCCTCCAGTGGATTCTAAGAGACTCAATCCGCTCTAGTCAAATCTAATCTTTTATATAGCAACATTACAATTCCTGTTTAATATTGATGGATAAAGTGGAGGACCAGAACCCTTTCTAACCAGATTTATGAGTGCAATGGTATTCCACTATGGGCTGCAAGCACTTTGAACATACTACCTGGTTATCAGATTATAATAGGGACAGAGCTCAACATAGATATTTCTGAAGGGCTATATGAGAAAAATGTGGGGCCTTACCAGCAATTGTGGCTCAAACCCCATGTGGCTCCAGGACTACTTTTACCAGGGCATAGAGAAGTAAATGTATAGCTAGAAAACCTACAGAAGGAGTTTATGATGATCCAAAGGCACCAAGTGGTGGCTTATTTGCATCTGACTCCTAACAATGAAGTCCATCATATTCACAATTATAGGTCTTAAGAGGACCTCAGACTACCTGTAAGGCCTCCTTCAGCATAATGGCAATGGTTCTACATGAGGCTCTGACTGGGCTGTCAGAATAACAGAATGATGGGATAATGGCTCTGGTTGAAAAATAATGGGGGATATTTGCATCTGATGACCACAACATGGAATGTGTGCGTGAAGTTGTGCATTGGGTAGATTTGGGGTACCACCCTCTCATTTGGTCACAGCCCATTCAGGAACTCCAAAGCTGTGGAAGAAGTTTTCACTGATGAAGTAGATAAATTGCTAAAACAGAAGATGTTAGAGCTGTCCAAATGTCCCTAGGCATCTTCAGTGCTTTTAGATAAGAAGAAAGATGGCACTAACCAGGTGGCCATTGACTACAGAAAGCTTAATAGTGTCATAAAGAAAGATTCATATCCACTCCCATGGATTGGTGATGCTTTAAACTTGCTGGGAGGGGAAACTATTTTTCTGCCATGAACTTGATATTATAATACTGGAAAATTGAGTTGCCACAGAAGAATGGGAGAAATGTGCCATATTTACCTCAAAGGGTTTGTTCTAGCCCATGCATATACTGCAAGGGTCGTGCAATGCTCCAACTACGTTCCAGCTGGCTATGGACACCATCTTAGTTGACCTGAAACTATCCTGTGTTCTAGCTTACCTTGACAATATCAATGTGTTCCCATGGATGTTTATGGAGCATCTCAACCACTTGAAACAAGTGTTCCACTGACTTGCTGAAGCTAACATAAAAATCAAGCCTTGAAAGTGTCACTTTTAGGAGCAATTGAAATAACTTAGATTTGTGGTAGACTCCAAAGGGCTTAATACTTATCCAGCAAAGGTGAAAGCTATATGTAAGATGACTTTGCCAGATAATAAGTGAGATATCCAGGTTTTTTGAGATGGTTAATTATTACATGCAGTTCATTCCTAACTTTAGCTGTATGGGGGCTTCAAACTATAAGTTATTAAAGAGAAACGCCACCTTTGACTGGACTAAACGTTGTCAACACAGTTTTAAGTTTTGCAGGCTGCGTTGGCTAGTATGCCACTTTGCAATATCCTAATTTCAAAAAAAATTTCATTATGAAAAATGGATGCTTCACTCTCCACTATAGGGTATGGTTGTCCCAGAAGGATGATGACAGTGTGGATCATTATGTTACATTTTATAGCTAAAGCTTTAACTGTTATGAACCTAATTACACCATGACTGAGTGGTAGTGCTTAGCAGTGATATATGCATATAACCAGCTCTGTGTATCCATCCATGGGATAAAATTTAAAGTGGTAACAGATCATAAATCCTTGCATTGGCTGCAGAATCTATGGGAACCTGAAGGACGGCTTGAATGATGAGCATTGAAGCTCCAAGCCTATGACTATGATATAATACACTGCCCAGGGACAAAACATCAAAATGCAGACTCTCTTACAATTACCAATGGTTGCCATAATGGCAGATTTGGCTGACATAATGTATGAGAAGATGATTATGGGCAAATATCACAATGAGCTGCCACAAGTGATCAAAGCATCAGATGGACTTTGTCATGACACCTTCTTATGCACTGGGAAATTATATAAGAGAATTGGAGAATCAATGCTGAGCTTCCAGAAACTCTCCACCAGGCCATTAATTAGCTTGGATGCACATTGGGCGGTAGTTCATCTTAGGTTGCAGAAAACATTAGAATTTTTGTGACCCTGCTACTATTAGGAGAGCATGCACTACAATGTGCTTGAGATGGTTGCTTGTTGTCACCAGTGTCAGGTGGAGAAACCTTTCCACAAGAAAACTACTTACCAGCTTGTTAAGCTCAATTTGCATAGCACACTGTTTCCCTTAATGTGGTGAACACTCTGCCAACAGGTGCTATTTTTCTCCAATTATACTTATAGCCATAAATCACTTGACCAGATGGGTAGAAGCAAGAACAATTAAAATTTAGGGGTTGTAACCACCATAAGTTTAATATGGAGTGAAACATACAGCAACATAGCTGTTCACAGTTTATTATTAAAAACAATTGAACAAATTTCATGTTGAATGTCCTTCCTAAGTTAAATGAGTTAATGTCCATCTGCAGGGTCTTAATTACTCCATACCACCCTGAATCTAATGGCATGGTTAAGTGGGTCAATGGCACATTGGTGAACATTCTTTATAAACTGGTAAATGATCAATCATCCCACCAACTGGAGTACCCTGATATCCACTACCATATTTGCATATAATATTGACTATCATTTGTTAACAAGGAAAAGTCCATTCCAACTACTCTATGGAAGAAATATGGCTTTGCTGGCATTGTTTTATTCCTGTGTGAAGGATAACAGCGGAGTAGAGACCTAGCTATATGACTAACTTAATGGATATGCTGAGAAAACTTCAAACTGAAGCTTATTTTACTAGTTTAGCTAAGAAAATTTGTAATCTGGTGGCTGACCAAAAACAATGTAGCTGACTCCCGCAGTTTTTTGTAGGAGATTATCTTGTTCCATGACCAACATGGTTTTGAAAGGAGGAATAAGCTTGCCAAAATATGGACCAGACCACTTGAGATAATTGAGAATACTGGAATTGATGCCTACATTACTAAGAAACCTGCAGGTATTTGATTATCAACTGAGTACATGCTAAGTTCCTGCAGCCTTCTAAAAAATAAGGGACTTATTTTCAGTCAATGGAGGGGTAATGTCAAGAAATTGGTATGACTGCCCAATAAAATAATTATTTTGGCAAATTGTATTTAATTGCTAAATAAGGATTTAAACTAGCATAGCCTATTATGTCAAACTTGAAGCAAGTCAAGAGAGGTTATATTAGTTCAGCAAATAGAGTGAATTCCGTTGAAGCCTCTATGATGAGGTGGAACCAGACAAGTTTCACTGAATGATTAATTTTAAGCCAAAGGGTTAGAATTGACCAAAGCAATGAAGTTATGAGTGGGATGAGAAGACAAAAAGGGGTTTGAGAGAATAAAGAAAAAGTGAGTGGATAGGGCAAAGAAGGACATTGAAAGCAGAAAGAGTCTGCTATTGATATACTTTAAACTAAAGTAGTGCAGTTGAGGCAATTGTTTTATATTATATAAAAGTTTTAAGGTTATTTGACAGACCAACAATCTCCTTTTTAAGTCTGTTACTAAGTGGGTTTGACCCTGTGCACCTCCTAAAAGCATAACTCAAGTATATCCCAAATTTATAAAAAAGATCATTAAGTAGTGTAAGTTGCAGGACTCATCTAGTTAATCCAAGAGGATGGATCATATTAGTTAGCAGTGTATAAAACATTGCTAAGAGACAATACAATCTGTAGCCAATGTTGGTTTGCTAGCTAAGATAAATTGTAGAGAATAATCCTGGGGACTAGGATTGCAGTAGATAGGCAATGCATGGTGATAGGCTTTAGTAGTGTGAAAAATGCAGTTGGTTCTTATTAATATCTATATGAGTAAGCTGGTGAGGGCACATACACCAGTGGTAGAACAGCAAACCAGTGGTGATGGCAAAGTTGAGCGCACCTTTCTTGAAAAAAGCTGGTAATGAATGTAACTGATATTTTAAGCTTTGGTGATTCATACCATACAAAGGATATAATTGCCAACTGAATATATGCCTTGAAATAAAGTCTTATGGAAGCAAAGTGGTAAAACTCAACTTTTCTTTCTGCTCAACATCACTTTTGAGTAATTTTTTTAGAACAAGTCAATTTTCCACCACCACATCACAAAACTAATTTATTTAAATTTATGTCCTTGGATCCACTACCTGCTGCCCCAGTGTGGGGCAGCGGTGCTCCACCTGCTAGCATTTACTGCCCAGCAGGTAAACACATGTGGATGGGCTCACCAAGTCCACTAAATATTTCTAGCCAATTTGCTCCTAAGGGACTTAGCACTGCACCTTTTATAAGTCCATCCAACCTGCCCCACCCCCTAGCTCTACCTTAATTCAAGATCCACTTTTGCCTCTGCATCAAATATAGATGTCTCTTCTCATATGCTGACAAAGCAATTATTGAGCTGGCAACAGTCACCTTTTTTGAGCAGGTTTCATCAACTTCCACCCTTACAAAGGCTATTGGATACTAGCTCCCCCACTAAAGAGGATGAAGCTGCTGCAGCTGCAGTACCCTTAATTCATAAAAAAATACCCATTACTACCACCCAAACATGTCTCCCCAATGATACTACACTCATGATGATCTTTACAAACCTTCCTTCTCACCCTTCCCCCTCAAACACTGTATGCAGAGTTGATGTCAGAGCTGTCTACTTATAGCACAAACCCCATCCTCTCATTTTCTTATCCCAAGTGGTGCTGAGCGCCTAGTGGCACCTCAGGCAATGGCCACCATTACCCCCACCAGCTAAACATGGTCCAGCACATCCCAGCACATGCCTATATCCCATCTGCACCTGATCATTTTTTTGGGCTTGCACCAACAACAGTTTCACAATTTGCCCCCTTACCATGAGTTGGATCATACAAAGAAAGTATGTCATTACAATTTAACCCACACAAAAACTGCTAACTCCACCCATGAGGCCACATTAACAGCGTTTAAATGGGAATTTTGGCTGCCCCACCCCCATAGTCTGAGCGCTCATTGAATCCAAAGCAAAAATAGCAACCCATGCCCAAGCTAGCCAATTTATACCAGTGCCAACCAATCAGGTTTAGAATTGAACCCAAATTCAATCTAACCAATTTTATACCCCAAAACCTACCCAACCCAAGCTATATATCACTAATCAATCCTACTCAACCAAAATCTCTGGACTTATTAGATAAAGTGAACAAATATGGTGAAATTGTTCCACCATTTCATTCTCTAATTAATTTATAGCCTTATCATAATTCATACTTCAATGCCCCATTCCCACCCAAACAATTTATCCCCAAACCTACCACTACCCCTTTTCTGAGTGACCATCAGCTAGCTGAGGCCATGGTGGCTTCACCCAAAAGTCATCATCTCCACAAAGCTATGGCAGCCTTTGTCACTGAATTTAAAGATGGGCTGCATGACATCAAATTCCCCCCTCCCAATTTCCCTGCTGTTGCAAAAGAAGAAACCACCCAACTCAGAGAAGCTGTCATCACTGCTGTCAAGCAAGTCACTAAATTAGCAGATTTTTCCCCATCTACATGCATCACAAGAGCCAACATTGCAAAATATGTCCAACTTTCTGACACCTGCATCCAAGCAGAACACCAGTATGCCAAACTTGTAGAGGCTTTGATCCAGGCCCAAATTGTTGATTTTGATGCCTATCTATGTCACCTTGACCCTCATCCCTGTGGATGCCCCAACCCCCTTGCTCTCAGCATTAATCCGCCTCTTTAATGCTAAATCTGAAATTATAGTTAAATGTGAAGATCCACCTGATCCCCCTCCCCTTTACCATAGTGGGATAAGAGGCTCACCGCTGTGCCACCTGATAGGTTATTTTTTGTCTTTTGTGTGTCTTGCTGCTCATTTTGAGCAGTTAATTCATATTTTTAGTTTGTTTCATTGGAGTTTCTATTTTTGAATTGTCCATTCTCTGGTCAGCATAACTCAAATAAATTCAATTTAAAGTGGTAAAACTTAATAATCTGTGACAGAGCGTGTCAAAGAAGCCCATTTTCAAACTGAGAAGCATGGGTGGCAAACTTATAGAATAAAGGTTGAGGATGGATGAGCTACACCTGCTGTTTTCAATGACTTACTCAAGCAATCCTGCTGATTAGTATATCCATAATAGTAATTTATAAGGCACATTGAAAAAGATTCTTCAGGTTGATACACCTAATATCTCTTTATTTATAAAGAGGTTTCAAGGTGCATTTCAATATTAAGATCTTCCAATACTAAAAGGATTTGTTTTTTACGCTTTTATGAAAATCCAAATGGCATATAAAACCAACTTAGCTCATTGAGGAAATTGAAAACTATCTGATCCAAACCTGGTTTTACATCTGATAGCATGAGAGCATGAGAAACTTGTGCTAGGTATAAGGGTGCCACATGTTAAATAATTAGGCTCTGCCTTAGTTTTGGAAAAGAATGATGTAGCTATTGAAACAATAGTTTTAATTAGCAGTTTGTCAACCTTGGTGGATCCTTTGATGGTATTTTGGCTTGATGCATAGTAAGTTGGAAAGAGTGCCAGCGCCAGAGACATCAAGTGAACTGGTGATGTAAGAAAATCATGGTAAAGCAGATGTAGATATACAGATCAGCATACCACCCCTTAGTCTCACTAAGGATGTGAGCAATCAGGGGACTTTAATAGCAAGGAAAAGTGGTGTGGTCATTGTAGTTAGCAATTTTGGTTGGCTGGCCTGTGGCAACTTATCAGACCTATATTGGAGTTGGAACGTTAGGTTCTGCTTACTCAGAGTTTTCAACATTAAACCTTTATTTACTGTTAATTAAAATATATAGGGTAAACTAAATCAAATTTTGTTAAAAAATTATATTGATGTCAACAATATGATATAGAATTAATAAGAAGGCTTTTTGCTTGGTGTGCCCAAGTAACTAACCAGAACTGTATAGGGCTTTGGCATAATCATTATCAAATCACATAATCAATGCATCAGTGGTGAAAGGTAAAGAAAAGTTAAAGGGTTCTCAGTAAGATATATGCTCCACTAAAGGATTTTGAAAGTCATTTAAACTATAACTGATTTTCCAGCACTGTTTGATGCTTAGAAGGTAATTATCAGAAATGGAAGTGACCAATTCTTTTTGAGGAAGCAATTTTTTATGATTACTTGTATCAGATTATTCCATCATAGTAAAAAACATGGATAATTTGTGCACTCTAACTAGAGGGATATTGGATGTATGTAAAGTTATTTAGTTATCAATTCATTGTTGAAGTTCATGAGGTACTCAAAGACTTTAAATGTAGCACTAAATTTTATTGGCCAATGAGGAAAATCAATAACTGACCCAGTGGAGTCCAGGCTTTTTAAAGTGCCTGGTGGGATGAACCTAAAAATTAAATCCTAAGACTGGCTTATTCAACTGGTAGCCAACAACAATATTAAGTAAGAAAAGTGTTAATTATTAATCAGGTAGGAGTACAAAATAAAGTACCAGAAAGACCTGGTATATAATAATAATCTTTTATTTTGATATAGTATATTATGATAGGTTTACTCACCCATCTGTTTTTTTAATTATATATAAGATATGTTAACTAGTGGATGGACAGAACCAAAAATTTAAACAAAACAAAAGGACCTGATCAAAAGAATGAATAGGATGATAAAACAAAAACTTCCCAAGCAGGCAGGGTAAAAACTGCTGACCTATCATGACAGAGGGTGAGGGGGGTTGGGCAGGTTTTCTGTAGACATATCTTCCATGACAATGTCAGTTTGTTTGATTAACTGAACAAAAGCAGATAGCTAGGGTGTTGGGGCATCAGTGCAATGTGGGTGGATGTGGTGTAGTAAGAGTCCTCCTCTTTATCAAGAGCTGTGCAGTAAATAACTTTGACAAATTCCACCAAGTGATGCTCAGCTTGAATGCAGGCATTAGGGAGCTGGGCAAAATTGAAAATACCATGGAGGGTGATTTTAGCAGATGGGTTAAATTTCACTAGTTTAGCACTATGTATAACAGCAGCTTTGGAATCATCAAACAGTTTTAAAAATTGCTGCAGGCTGTTCAGAGAAATCATGGGAAAGTAGAGTGTGGGCAGCCCTAGTTGGTATTGAGCCACTGATTGGGCCACTGCTTTGCATAGGTTTGGGCAATGGGGGAATGCTACCACTGCAAAGATGAGCTGATGGTCACTTTGGTAGGGGGCAGCATTGGGTTTATAAGTGAAATGTCTGGAGGATAAGTTATCATCAGAATCAGAGGTAAAAGATTTGCCCCACTAATAATTTAATTAACCAAGCAGATGACTGAATTCCTTGCTTATGATAACCTTACCTGATTCATCAATCTTAGCCAATAAGTCTCATTGATTTTGGTTTACTAAAATTTGGATGAATTTGGGTGATTAAGAGTTAAATAAGATACTTGGGTACAAAGGGTGGTCCAAGCCTGACTCTGATTGTTGGGGATAGAATTGAGTGGGCTAATGTAGGTAGTTGCTTTGGTGGGGGCTGATTTTCCATTCTAACCCACCAAATGGGATTTTTAAGTGGGAGAGGGCAGCAAACTGCCCCATATGGAACCCACTAAATAGGGCTCCAAAGCCACATCAGTGGAAGTGGCTTGGGGCAGGGTTTTTTTGAGTGGTTAAGCCCAAATCAGAGGGGACAAATTTGGTTACCATTATTAACATAAGCCTAAAAGAAATGCTCAGGTGCTGCTGCAATATAAGCATGGGGGAACTGGTGGGCTATGGTAGGGTGGTGCAGGATTATGGTGACCATTTCATGAGGAGTGGCAAGGTGCTCCACCCCATAGGGAACAGCAAATACAAGGTTGGGCTGAGCGCCATAAACTATAAGCTCCACCATCAGCTGATCATACAAAAGTTGGGATGAAAGATGATAAGGGAGAAATGCAGATAACACTGCCAGTGTGATGTCAGAAGGGAGGCAAGTATGGGTAATAGGGATATGAGTGTTTTTGTAAATAAGTGGAGCTGAAGCCACTGCTGCAGCATCCTCTCCATCTGAAAGCCTATATCAAAGTAACCCTTAAAAAGGGCAGAAATCTATAAAACCAGCCAGCACAAAGGTGGCAGTGGCAAGCTCAACAATTGCTTTGTCAGCATATGGAAATAACCACCTATAGTTGATGCAGAGGCAAAAGTGAATGTTGGACCAAGAAAGGGCAAGAGGGTGAGGCAAGATGGGTGAATGTGCACTAGATGAAGCGCTAAGTTCTGGGAGGGGGATTTAGCCAGAGGAGTTTAGCAGGCTATTTGATCCCATTTAAATGCATTTCCCTGCAGGGCAAAAAATGCTAGAGGCTGGAGCACCGCTACCATACACTGGGGCAGCAGGCGGTGGATTGATGACATCAAGTGGGAAGTGGATGTTGCCAAAAGGTGGTGAAAAAAACTTTCTTTTTTACTTTTATTAGAATTTACTCAAAAGTGAGATTGAGTGGAAAGAAAAGTTTACTCATTCATTTATAATTCAAATTAATTTTTTTAACATTTATAAAATAGGTTTGGTGGCAACACAAATAAATAAATATTAAGGGATATCTTTTATTTTAAAAAATAAATAATAGGACACCCAAAGTTGAGGCTTTACCTTTTATAGAGTGAAGCCTGACAGGTAATGCATAAATAATGGCATAATGTCAGGTGTTGACTGTAAATAAAAGTATGAAGATACTATATATATAACCACAAAGTTTAACATACCTGATCTTAAATACACCCTAGACTACCTTTTGGTATGGGACAATTGCACCCAGGTTGAAATGAAGAAGTCTACAAATGAATTTTTAAATATTGCAACTACAGTCTTATATTTGACAATAAATTTGATGAGCAAAGATAGGTTTCTAATACACTTTATATACACAGAAACTTGGTTGGCTTAATATATTCACAACTACTAAGTTTGGTCAATATACATTCAATCTTGGGCTCAATTTATATCATACCTATAATATTGCACAACCATTTAAGATAATTTGATGTCATTGGTTATAATGAGCTTAGTATTGATAATCAAAGATGAGAACCAAATGTAAAATTCCTTTAATAATATTTTCTTTTTAGCATTAGGTGGTCACAACCTAAAGAGAGGATACACCAATCTTAAATAAAATTTTCTTTATGCCAACTTCTTTGTTGGTCAACTTGCTATCATCAATAAAAACATTACTGAATCTAACTATGCTTTATAAGTTTTTAGTCAAGCCTAGCTGTGGACCTCCTAAAGAAGGTCTTAAAAAGTCAAAGCCATTTTAAACTTTCTAAAATATTTGAAGATCCAATCTCCACTTTCTTCAATTCTAAACTACTCATGATTGAAGCCCCTCAGAGTATATACTGCAACAACTACCAACAGTTGATAAATTTCTCTTCAGAGTAAATAACTGGTCACTAAAATGAATCTTGGTAAATTTTTATTTGTTGTTACTTTGTCTCTGCTATCAAATTATGGGAAACACTTGTTGTGATGCTCATTTTTTACCCTAGTTATAAATTTTATGGTGATCTGGAATTGTTTCCCACATCACCTCATTGGCAATTTGGGTAGTCATTGAGACTTTTTCTGAAGCCTGCAGAGTAAAATTTTTGGTAAAATTTAACAAATGTATGAGCTGATGATTATATCACAGATTTGTAAAATTGATAAATTCGCCTTTTTCTAATTTTGTAAGATATCCAAGCTGTAAAAAATTCTGATACAAATTATTTATCTCGACTGATATTTTATAAACAGCTCAATTTACTAAACTCAAAGATATTAATAGTTATTGATATAAATAAACCTTTATTGGAGGTCTTTAGTGTAGTATACATGAGAAAAAAATAAAAATTATTTGAGGTGGGTCAACCTTGGGATGAATATACCACACCAAGAATGTTTTTCTAGCCAGTATAGGTTTCAAACTCAAAATCTGCACTAGGGGTGGAAGCAGTTTTACCCGCTCAGCTAACCACCCTTTAGTGTAGTATCTTTTTTTTAGTACTAGATGGTCCCAATTTAGTGTAGTATCTTGAAACTCTTTATAGTTTTCTTTAGGCTCCCAAGATATATGGATAGATTATGAGATATAAAAGGTAATAACAATATCTGTGATAAAAGAATATTGTTTTTAATAAGTAGCAAAATTTAAAAATAGGCTAAATTCAACTATCTTATACTCAGTGGGTTAGAATTTATTAAAGGAATTGTGTAGTTTTCTATTTAATTGAATACCAAGGGCAACTTACTTGATGATTAGGGCTATACCCCACTACCTTTCAATGACCTTAAAATGATCCATTATAGTTTTCAGAAGCACTCTATTGCGTCACTTTTTCTTAGATTTCTTAGATTCAGTTTAGCATTTAACATCAGAAATTGTATCACTATCTGTGATAATTTTTAGAAGTACTAGAGCCAGATTCCCATGATTTGCTACAGTGTTTATGATTTATTAGATATTTTAATTGTCTGCTTTAGATTTTTATTATAGAGACCTATCAACTACTCAGCCAACAATTAACCTATAAAATCATCCAAGTAACCATATTCACTTGTAAATCTAATTTTTATAGTTAATATCTTAAAGGTAACAGGAACTACTCTGATAGACAACCACTTTATCTTCTTTTATCTTCAATATCCATAATTTTATTAATCTTTATAATATAAAATTTTCCATTTTTTAATAGTTCAGGAACTTGGCTAATGTGCCAGGATCAACAGTATGAGGACTATTGCACCCTTGCTATGCTGCCTTCATTGGTGTTAGGGGGGAGTGGTAGTGCTGACTACTCCCTAGATGCTTGACCATGCATCAAATCCTTGAGGATCTCTTGCTTATTCATAATATTTAGGAATAAATTATCTAAAATAGAGAATAGGAGAGGTGGATCTTACTTTAGATAAAAAGGTAATATTTTTATAGCTGATCAGCCCACCTACTAAATTTCATATGACTGGGGTTATATTGAATTTTGGGGTAGCACAAGGCATAATACTTTGGTAAGGCTCCAACCTTAACCATCTTTGGAGTAACTTGCCAGAAAGTTATGAAATATCATTGGTGTAACCCACCACTTAAAATCCATCCTAGAAATTCTCAGCATCATCTTCAAGTAACTTTAGCATAAAAATTCTCAGCATTGTCAGCTGGCAATTCTAAATATAAAATCATGGCATTGTCTTCTGAGTGCTTAATAAAATATTAATTATAGATTGATCCTCAGCATTAATAACCAGTAAATCCTATTAAATCAAAAATATATATATAGATTAAAACTCAGCATTAGTCACCATTAAATTCTATTAAATCCAAAATAGTTGTAGATTGATCCTTGGCATTAGTTGCCAATAAATATATTGAAAACAAATGCCATATTAAAATAGTTAACCTAATTGGTTGAAAGCATGACTATAAGCTGCACCATTAAATCATCCTTAAAAACTTATTGGCAATTCATTCAGATGCTTTGTAAAACATCATACATTATAAAACTCATTCTGATGATCTAAAACTAAGGCTGAAAGAACCAAAAGTAAAAGTAGGTTTAATTGGGAAAATTAGGTAACTTGATTGCCTGACACAATTTACCGCTGATATCCACTGAATTTTGAAAGCTTAACAAGGTTAAGTATTCAAGGTTACATGACATAATTAACTCAAACCTGCTGAGATCCACTGAACTCAAAAGTTGAACCAGCTAAATTTAGTTGGCAAGGGTGGTCAATATAAGGTGATCATATGAATTTCAATTAAGTAAAGTTGAAACCCTTAAATTAGATAAATTTACTTTGGAATCAATTTCTGATTAATAAATCATAATAATGATATAAAAAAGAACCATAATCTGGTTAAAATTTTCAGCACTATTAAAAGAGGATGGGAGAAAACAGTGTTATATTATAGATAGTATAAGTTTTAAACCTGTTAAAAACCAAACTCACACCAGAATGTTACCAGGCTCATTCTGCTAGGCAACCACCCTATTTTCATTTTTATTTCAATCTTCACATCCTTATTCAATTTTTTGTATGGAATAATAATAGTAGAAGGGAGATATAAGTCATGTCTTAGATTATTTTTTTAAACCTGTTACAAGCCAAACCTGCACCAAATTAGTAACAGGGTTTACCCTGCTAGGCAACCACCCTTATCTTTTTATCAAAATATCTCAATAAAATCATTTTAGACAATATAATAATAAGATATAAGGAAAGGAATTGATACTTTATCTTAACCAGTATAGATTTGAACCTGTATTGAATCAAACCTGCAGCAGATTGGTGCAGGATGTACCCTGTCAAGCTAACCACCCCTACATAGCAAACCTATTGAACCTAATGAATCAACTAAATAAAACCAAACTGCTAGCCAAAACACTGTTATTAAAAATGCTATCACCTGAATATAGTGTAGATACTTCATCTATCATACTATATAGTTTAAAAGAGTAGATGCCTTTAACTAATAACTGCCATATTAAATCTTAAATTACTAGCTTATGTAATTCAAAAGATTAAAAACGAGCTTTTTTATTTGAATTAAAGGCTTTATATATTTGTAAAAAATTATATTTTTAGATTTTTATATTACTTGAGAACTTAACAATAAAGAGGAAAATGTATACCAAAATTTTGTGTAGTGAGTTTTAGTTAAGGAGAAACAATATTTTAATATGATTTAAAAATTTATATATCTTATAATAAACATTTATTACTTGATAAAACTAGAAGTCAAATATAGAAAGTAGGGATATAAGAGTTAATTACTACTAGGTATAGATAAACTAACAACATCTTTATTTTCAAATTTTTAAATAAAAGCTTTTGTGGTTTAATGTTTGTTTAAATTACCTTATGTAAATAAAATTTTATAGTTCTTGTTTTTTTGTAGGTAAAAATGAGTATAAAATCACTTATCTATTCCATACTTTAATAAAGCTGAATATGCATAGCAAATTTATAAAAGTAGATTTGTTGGGTTTTAAGGTAATTTGTACATAAATTTTTTAAGTTTGAATTGTTTTATAATGGAAATTTATTAAAGCAAAATTAAACAACTCTTTTACATATAGTAATCCTAGATGTGAAAGGTTTCTTAGATTGTGTCCAAATTTAATGAACAAACATGTCAAATTGTAAATTCCTAGCTATTGTGGTTTAATGAAGACCTTGATTAATAGTGTTTATATATCAATATTTATTTTTGCAATTCTTGTTTCTATAATTTAATTTAATAAAGTTCCTTGAGTACTTGATATTCTGACATTCAAGCTGCATATAAATACTAATCTTTATAAATATAGTTTGTTAGTTTTTTAGAATATTTCAAAACTCTTTCAACTTTAAAGTATATTTATAAAATTAAATTATTAAGGTAAATTTTAAATCCATTTCATATATTAAAAAACTTAGAAACAGTCATATAAATAAACAGTTTTGAACAGAATCTCCATACTCAATTCAATTTTCTAGCTTTTGGTGCAAGGAGAGTGTCTATAACTCTTCTGTTCTCAGTGTGGCAGTGCGTGGTGCACCAGGTCAATGCCAGGGAACTAGTCATTAGTGCCAAATTGATTAGAGCCCAGCAGAGGGTCTGGAGCAATAACACTTTAGACATAAATTGCAAATTTTGTAATAAAAACCCCAGTAAAGGTGATGTGGTGCACATATTGGAAGGGGCTAAGTGACCCAGGTTGGAGGGAACCTGGGTAAACAAATGGTGCATGAAGGGAGAGCTGCAAGGTACTTGCAATGGCAAGGGTAATGGAGCGCAAGACCTCCTTGAAGAGGTTCATGCACAGGAGTGTTCAAAATATCATAAAATTTAAAATAGCATAAATGGGAAAAGGTTTATTTGGGAAGTCAACCAACAAGGAATGTTGTCAGGGAAAATGTATTTAAGCTTGAATGGGGGAATAGGGGTTATGCCACAGTGGGCCCAAGCACTGACTTACCAATAGGGCAACACTGTCATCTGAGTTGGTTGAATAGGCCAAAACCAACTTCACCTAAGTGATCAATTGAAGTTGGATTCAACCCAAGTGCATTATTCAAAAAATTAAATGGGGTTTAAAACCCCACTCCTCAACAAATTTGAAACAAACCATCCACATTCATTTTATAGATTGTTCATTTTAATTCCTGGCTTGACATCAGGGGCTGGGCATTTGGCGCACCACTAGTCCCAACCTGGGCATATTTTGCCCAAACTCAGCGTTGGTCCATGGTGTTTCTCAGGTCAGGAAGGGCCTGCAACTTCACCCTCTGGGCCTCCTGGCGCCCAGCCTTGTCTTTGGGATTGGTTCCCACTATTATATCATGTGCACATGACATTATCCTCTCCTCCCAATGAGGCTCAACCCCCCTCTATAGGCTTGCACCAGGGAAAAGTTCTTGTGGACAGGGGCCAACTTCATGGCGGTGATGGTCAGTTTAGGTTGAGATCCAGCAGCCTGGAGAAATGCTGTTGGAAGGCGTCAATCAGATCTTGGGCATGCACACAGTTGTGCACTGGAACACAACTGTTTTCTGCAGCATCAAAGCTCTTTCAGGATACCAGATACTTGAGTCTTCTTTTAACATGGCATGAAGAAATTATTTCTTCCACCTCCACTCTGGCACCCCATCCATGAGATAGGCCTCAGGAGTCTCTGGTGGGGGCCCTCAAACAATGTCAGTTTGCTCTCATAAAACACAGAGAAGATCTGGAATGAGGCATGGGCCACCTTTATAATAATGTGATAGGGGCCAATACTCTTTGGTCCCAGCTTCTTACATGGCTGCTTGATTGGGATGTTACAAGCATCAAGCATCATAAGATCTTCTTCCTTGTATGTGGGACCCACTCAGTGCTTCCCATCAGCGTTCTCCTTATATACCTGCATAGCCACCTCCAAGCTTGTGGAAACCCCCTATTGGACCTTCTTGATTGTTTTGGCAAAGTCCACCACCACTTCAGCCTTCAACCCACAGCTGGGCTCTATGTTAAAGGTAGGGTTAAAGCCATAGCTGGCAAAATATGGGGAACAGCTAATTGAAGAGTCAAGGTATTATTGTAGCTAAACTGGGCCATGGGAAGGTGAGAAACCCAATCTGAATGATCTGCAGCGGTGTAACACTGCAGAAACTGTTCCAAGCACTGGTTCACTTGTTCAGTCTGCCCATTTGATTGGGGATGATAGGCAGTTGAATGGCAAGGCTGAATCTGAAGAGTTTTACACAACTCTTCCCAAAAAAGGAGGTAAACTGAGGACCCCAATTACTGATAATTTCTTGGAGAAAACCCCATGGAGTGCAAACACATGGATGACAAAAAACCTAGCCATCTTAACTGCAGTTATGGTAGTTCTGCAAGAAATAAAGTGAGCAAACTTTGTGAACTGGTCCACCACTACCATGATGACATTTTAACTATCCAAGACTGGTAACTCCACAATGAAATTAACTGAGATGGAAGTCCAGGGCCCATCAGCCTTTTTGGACTGGTACCAACAACCCTGCTAAAGGTTGACAATTGGGTTTCATCTGGTTGCATACAGGCACTCCTTACAATACTGACCCACCTGATCAGGCAAGCCCTTCCAATTGTATGTGTGACATATCAACTCCAAAGGCTTTGCTTTCCCTGAATGACCAATGGTGATTCCATCATTATGGTCCCAAATGATTTCCAGGTGCAGTGGTCCAGCAGGTACCCAAAGGCGCCCCTGGAACCACACCATCTCATCCTTTATGTGATAGCCCCTGGATAGATCCTCTTGATTTAAAGCGCTCTTTGCAAGGACTATGGCATATTCACCTGACAGAGGCTGAGAGAGGATGACCTTTCTGAACATACCATATTCCTCCACGTTATCCAGAGGTGCAAGTGCTGGCTCATTAACCAGGAGAGAGGGAAGTAGTGACAGAATTTTACTTGGAGGGATCATAACCTAGGTGTTGTGCACTTCTACCTCCTTGGGTCAGGGGCTAAAGCAGGGTTGCAGCTCAAAGCATCTGCCAAACCATTATCCTTGCCCTTGGTGAACTCATATGTGAATGCAAATTGGGCAAAGGTCTCATGCCAATGGGTCTGCCATGGGGTTAGGATATGAGGAACGCGGTAGTACAGCAAGGCACAGTAGTCTGTACATATGTGGAATAGTTGGGTAGAGCCATGCAAGTGGTGACACCAATAAGTCAGCGCCTCCACCACTGCTAGTAACTCCTTGTTGGAAATGGCATAATGAAACTCTGGCAAAGATATTTTCCTAGAAAAATATACCACTGGATGCTCTATCCCATCTTCACCTACTTGTAACAAGGTGGCCATGATGGCAAAGTTGGAGGCATCAGTAGACACAATGAACTCCTTTGAAGGGTCAACATGGCAAAGAATAGTCATGGACAACAAGGTGCACTCCACTGCTTAGAAAGCATCCTCCAAAATGGGGGACCACTGAAGCACCTTGGCACCACTAGCCTTGTATAGGGGAGCTGCCACCTCAGATAGATTGGGAGTGAACTTCTTGAGAAATGTACATGTCCCCAAAAAGCTCCTCAATTCCTTGACCGTGGTGGGGGTAGGCCACTCACAAATTGCCTTCTCCTTGTCTAGAGTTATCATGTGTCCCAGGTCAAACATGATGTTGCCCAGAAATGTGACCTGGGACTTGAAGAACTCACACTTTGATATCTTCAATCTAAGGCTGGCTGCCTTTAACCGCTCCACCACTTGCCAAAGGTGGACTGCATGGGACTCCTGATCAGGGGAAAACACCAGGATATCATCCATGTAGGCAACCACGCATACCCCTAATAGGTCCCCCAATGCTGCATCAATGTGGCATTTAAAGATAGCAGGGGCATTTTTAAGCCCAAAGGGCATGACCCAAAACTGGAAGATCCCTTTTTGGGTACAGAATGTGGTCAACCACTCTTGTCACTTTTTAATCCAAATCTGATTGAATGCGTTAAGGCAATCCAGCTTGGAGAAGATCTTCACCTTCTCCACATAGCGTGCAATCTGGGAATCCAAGGGGATGGGATGGAGGTCTGGTACAGTAATGTTATTGAGGTTACCATAGTCTATGCAGGGGCATAAAGTACCATCAGACTTCTCTACAAAGAGTAGGGGGGAGCATACAGTGGAGGTACACTGAAAAATTGCATCTTTGGCCAACTGTTCCTTCACCCACACATCCAATGACTCTTTCTCCCATACAGTCAATGGGTAAATAGGGGAAGAGATATGCACCAGATCCACCATAAGCTTAAAGTCACAATTGAACTCAGATTGCTCAGAGAGTGCGTTGGCAGATGCTGCATCAAAAGAGGATTCCAAACCCTCCAAGCAAGAAGGTATAGGAATTTCCACTGAGGGCTTCTGCATTGAGGCAAGGCAACAAGGGAGACGGTAGGGCCAGTGGGGTAATTTGCCCTGGGCGTTCTCTTATGACAAAGGCACAACAAATGTGTGACCATTTTTCATGGTGAGGGACAGGGTATCCTTCATACTATTTCTCATGTCAAATTTCACCACCACTCCACACCCAAAATGATAGAGAAAAGGAGTTTTTTGATTGCACTGAAGTGATCAGACTAGTGATACTTGCCAACCTGATAGTCCACTGTCCCAATAATCTTCAGAGTGGGAATACCTTGGGATGCCCCTCCCCTAACCACATCATCTAGCAAGTAACTCAGTTCAAGGTAGTCAGCTAAGTACTGGTCCATAAAGTTTTTAGAGGTGCCAGTATCTATCAAAATAGTAGTGGTGAGCTTCCCTAAAGGAGAGGAGAGGGTAGCAGTCAGTTGAAAATACCCAGAATGGTCTTTATTTATGGTAGCCAATGACAATACTTCTTCAAAAATTTCTTCCTCTGGCTCAAGCATGCCAACAGAATCTGTTTTGGAATCAAAAAAGGGGGAGGGATAGTTGGCCACTCTTAATACTGAGGCCACATACCCCACCATGCCTTCTTCAGGTGCATATACTTGATCATATTTTTAAACAAAGTTCCTTCTCCACTTCCTGAGTGCACCAAATCATGATTGAGGTCAACCGTGGGTTCTTAGGGGTAATCTGATATACTGGAATAGGGTTCTCATCCAGGCCATAAGAGCTAATAAACAGCTCAGAGATAGAGACCAGGTTTTGTTAAAAAAATGTGTTTTCTGACGCAAGTGACTCTATCCTTTGAACAGTTTCAAATTGCATGATGTTATTCAAGGCCACCACCCCTAGGCCTATCTGCGCTGATTCTGATAGCATCAGCTAAATGTGCAGGTAAAAGAAAACTTATTTATCTAAATTGACATTGAGAAATTTGGCAGAAAGTTGGTGAATTGGGACCTTTGGACCTTGAAGCGTCCAAATCCACCAGGTACAAACACAAAGGGTGAATACTTTCCAGTTGGAGGCAACTATAATAATGCCAAGTTGCTCCAACCTTCAGAAAAAAGAGGAAACAGCAGTGCAGCTAATGATAGCCAGAGCTCACAGCTGACAGCCACTGTTTCCACTTCAGAAAAGTTTCACATGGAAAAAGTTCATGCACATAAGAAAAAAGAGTTGGTCAACTAATGTAAGGAGAGTGTCTATAACTCTTTTGTTTCTCAGCATGGCAGTGCATGGTGCACTAGTCCAATGCTAGGAAGCTAGCCATTAGTGTCAAAGTGATTAAAGCCCAGCAGAGGGTGCTGGAGCAATACCACTTTAGGCATAAAATTCAAATTTTATAATAAAAACCCCAGTAAAGGTGATGTGGTGCACATATTGGAAGGGGCTAAGTGACCCAGGTTGGAGGGAACCTGGGTGAACAAATGGTGCATGAGGGGAGAGCTGCAAGGTACTTGCAATGGCAAGGGTAACAGAGTGCAAGACCTCCTTGAAGAGGTTTGCACACAGGAGCGTTCAAATTATCATAAAAATTTAAAATAATGTAAATGGGAAAAGGTTTATTTAAGAAGTCAACCAACAAGGAATGTTGTCAGGGAAAATGTATTTAAGCTTGAATGGGGAATAGGGGTTATGCTGCAGTGGGCCCAAGCACTGACTCACCAATAGGGCAACACTGTCATCCAAATTGGTTGAATAGGCCAAAACCAACTTCACTTGAGTGATTGAATGAAGTTGGATTCAACCTGAGCGCGTTATTTTGAAAATGGAACAAGTTTTGAAACCCCGCTCCTAGACAAATTGAATTAAACCATCTGCATTCATTTGGTAGATTATTTGTTTTAACACCTGGCTCAACGTCAGGGGCTGGGCGCTTGGCACACCACTAGTCCCAATCTGGGCATGTTTTGCCCAAACCCAGCGTTGGTCCAGGGTGAGCCTCAGGTCAGGAAGGGCCTGCAGCTTCACCCTCTGGGCCTCCTGGCATCCAGCCTTGTCTTTGGGGTTGGTCCCCACTATTATGTCATGTGCATATGACATCTGGCTTTGACAGAAACCCTGATTTATAGTGTCTTTTTTATATATTATACATATAGATTTGTATGTATATGGGTTTGAGACACTTTATATTATGAACAAATAATCTAAAAATAACAGACTTGTCATAGGTACTATAAGGATTTCTGGTTATGGTAATACCTATTTTAAATAATAATATTTTTAAAGAAGATATATTTATGTTTTAAAAATATAAAGTTCTAATGTAATTTATATTGTTTTGGA